>NIVC01000083.1:468862-594100 GCA_002269645.1 Macrostomum lignano | reverse complement strand
ATCAAAATTCACTTTGTTAACAAATATCTATCAAGATTATCTCCTTCAAGCAAAAATCCATCAATTTAATCAACAGACTCTGTTAAATTGGAGTGTATTAAAAAGGCTTTCTAATTGATTGGCTTAAATATATGCAAAGAAAAGGATTTAGTGGTTAGGGTTAGGGTTAGAGCTGCACAGTGCTTCCTGTTGAAAGGCGCCAATAATAAAAAATTGAACCAATTGAACAAATTAATTGCGAAATTGACTTTTCAGTCAGTTAGTATCAGTCTCAATTAAAGTTAACAAAATGATTGCGCAATATAAATCAACCCTCCAATACACAGCGGCAGTTAGAAATTGAAGCCCCAAATTTATCTATTGCGTCTCACAAAAATAAGTACAATCTGCAGAAAGTTAAAAGCTTGAAAATCGTTTTTTGAATGCTGTGCTTTTAGTTTTCATACTTTAAGCAAACAACTTATATCAGCATCGAAAGATCTTTCCAACAATATAAGTCTCTTCTTTCAAAGTTCAAAACTCAAGGAACAGTTTGTGTTTGAAATTTTATAGTTTAAAGCATTGAATTTTTTAGCGTACATTCATTGCCTGCTACAGTGAGAGGCTTGCAAGTTCATGCATTGAATTTCACTGCTCGCCAGTTAGCAAAGGTCCAAGTGTACACACGCAGCCACTTAGAATGCCCCCATCCCCCCACTGGAGAGAAAATACACTGCCAAGATAGGAAAAAGTTGTGGCGCAATCACTCAAAACTGATGAAAATTTTCAGTTCAAAGCAGAAAAAGTGGCTAAAGAAGGTTAAGAAAACAGTTTTCTGCTTTTTTAGCAGACTTAATTTAGAAAATTTCAACATTAGAATAGCCTATTTGTTGCATAGGAAAATTCTGCATTGATATATATAAGTCCCGCATTTGAGTTGCCAGCAGTTTAGGAGGATACGCGTTAAACCCGCCGGTCGATTGATCAATCTACTCAGCTTTAGATATAAGAAGACATCATATACTTTAGTTTATCTACCAAATATAAGATAGTAAAGTATAAAAAAGAAGTATTAATGCATATAAAATGTAAAGTTTTGAAAGCTTTAAACTGACTCTATTAAGAATAGACCTATTTAGTTTCTTTTATTTAATATAAAAGATATTAACAATTAGCCATTACTAACAAAGCAAGCAGAAATACCAACTACTAACCAAAGTCCAGATCATGCTAGGTGCATGCTCAAACAAAAATTGAACAATTACAAATGCACACTAAAAAATTGAGTAATGCTTATTCTCAGAACTATGCTATGCTAGTGTTGCGTTAATAAAAGACTTTATATTGTGACAATAAACAACATTTTTGAGTTGCATAATAGACCCTTTTTGGCAAGTAATTTGGTTAATTTTTCTGCTTTTTTGGCTATACTATTTACAGTGGAAAACTGATGCATGCAAATATTTGTTTAAATACTTTATCACAAGTTAAAGAAACCAGGAAAGCTTGAAATTTATGCTTAAAAATGAACTTTTTTATATTTTTTATTTTACAATAACTCTTTCCTGTGATTCTATAAAATGTATACCAAATATGCATGCACACCTTTTTAGAAGTGATGCATGCCAACTGTGCATACTTATTTTTGGAATTCATTGCCAATATATGCCCAAATTGTTGGGAGTATACTACATGATCCAGGAGTGTGGCCACCAACCAATACTAAATTTATCCATTAGTAATTTGAAAAATGAAAATAAAAATTTTGACAGACTTCATTTTTATGGGTTTAAAATGCAATACAAAGCCATTAAATTAATAGAAATTAGGCCTAGCATAATGATAATATAGGCCTAACAAATTGGGTTTAAATAAAAAAACATAGGCCCTAGGTCTATGCTAAATTAAAAAAGATTTTTTAACAAAATTAAACTAAAGATTTGTTTCATTTTTTGTTGGGTTAGTTGCAAAACTAGGAGTAGGACTAACTAGGGCCTAAGTCAAAATCAAATTGTGTTTAATACTTACACTAGGCCTAAGTAAGTTGCATGCCTAGCCTAGCCAGCACAATTCGCTTGTTTGTTAATCAGTTTTATTTGGTACTTAAAAATCTAAGTAAAACACAGTCAAGGCTCTTTTTTAAAACTTAAGAATTAAAAATACAAGGTAGGTAAACCTAATACCGTAATGGACGCCAGACGGTAAAATAAAGGTAGACAATTTTTATTGTCTGACTTCTAACTAAAATTTGCGAGTCTGCCTAGGCCCCTGCTAAGAAATTAATTACTGAGCTAAAAGTATTCGATTAGAATTTAGACTGAAAATGACTAGTTGACATACTTGGCTTATTATTGCTACGACATTTCAATTAATTATTACGTCAAGTTTCAAAGAAACAGGCAATTTTAGACTCAAACTAAAAAATCTCATCAACGTTTGTTTTGAACAATCTGGCACAGTTTAAATAGGTCAAAAATTACTGACCAATTGCTGTAGAAGTATTTTAAAATTGGTGTAAATTACGGAATAATTTTTATTTGAGCTTCTATATATGTTCATTTTTACCTTTTGGAGCTTATTAAATTGAAACCTAATTTGTTAAATTAGACAAAAAACTTAAACTCTCTGGTTTCCAAGACTACTTTTAACAGCTCTGTCTTGTAAGTTTTTTTCTCATAACATAATGCTGGGCCTAATTTTTTGTCAAGCGCTTTTAGCTATATTATATTTTTTAATTGAATAAATCGTTTAAATGGCTACTTAAAGTATTCTTAAAAGTATTAAAATGACGTTTTGTTTTTTTCATCATGGTAATAAGTCTACAATTAGTCGATTATTAACGGTAATTAACCTATGGCTATGAATACCTACCTACTATCAAATATAGATAGGCTATAGATAGGCTATTTGAATAATAGCCTAATAGCCTATCAGTTGTAGGGATTGCAAAATCCCGTTTTTTGTGATCCCAGGATCAGAAAAATACTGATTTTTAAGCTTCTGGGTTGAAATTTTAAGGGCAAAATATACACTAAATGTTTTCTTCTTCCATTTTTGATTGTTATAGAATTAATGATCTATTTGTAGATCAAAAAAGCATTATCTTGGGATGTATTTAAGTAAGTAGTATAAAAGTACTAATTAGTAGTAAAGAAGCAAATCATATATCAAAATTTACATTGGAATAAATTTCACATTTAAATCTGTGATGTGGGGTTTTAAAAGGTGCCATGCAATGTGAGGCAATTAATGCCATAATGGAAATTAGTTTTAACTATAATAAACTAGTTTTAAGCCGAATTATGATCATATTATAGCACTTTAAAAAAATATTAACAAAATTAAAATTAGTCCCAGGATTTAGGCCCAATCTTGGGATTTTTGGATCCTAAGATCCTGGGATTACAATCCCTAATCATAATCAGTTATGATACTTATTTTTAGGGCTCTTTTATATTCTATAACCATTTTTTTGGCAATGCTTATTCTCTTGGTCCCACTCCCACGCCAATAATAATATGACAATATTATCTATATAGTGATGTGCTAATAATAGGCCTAGGTAGGTCTACCCTGCTTATTTGCATGGCAGCTGAATTATGGCTGCTGAATAGGCCCACTACTCTTATTTAATTTTAGCATATATTATGCATGTATGGGTTTTCTGACAGATATTTTTTCTTTGAACAGATAATTAAAAAAATGAATTTATGTTTTGGGATACATTCCTTAATCTGACGCCGTTGCCATATTCAGCTTAAAAATTTTAAAGTAGAAATTTTCTGTCCTAAAGAAAAAACATTGGCATGAATACAGTGTGTCAAAAGATGAATTCAGTGGCACCCCTTGCAAACACATTTTGGAAGCAAGTATCACAAGAAATACAAAAGACAATCATGTGTTTAAGATGTCATTGCAAAGCTAAAACATGTGTCGAGAAATGATAAAAGTTTCAGAACAAAAGATTGAAGCATAGAGATATAGCAATCTGTTAGGAAACTAATGAATTATAAGGTTGCATATATCTTTATGAATTATGCAACTCTAAAATTTTCCCACCAAAGTTTCTTAGGCCCTTTAACTACACTGTAATGATTTTATTTATTTTAGTTTACTAATATTGTTCAAAAATGTATATTGTATTATATATGCATACATTTGAAATTTGATATCAGCACTATCAAAAACCCTTATAGCAATTAAATTATCATTCTATCAAAATTGCAACTAATTTATCAATATAAACTTGAAAAAATCCTTATAACTTTGCTACTATGCAGGCAAAGCATTATTGGCATAGTACAATATAGATAATATTGGCACTATTGGCATGGGACTATGAGAATAACCATTATAATTTTCTTTATGCTATAAGTCTCTAGCTTCATAGCTTATTATTTGCCATAACTACCTATAACTTAATTATATTTAATCCAATAGCAAAAATTCATATAATTTATATAAAGCAATGGTTGCTTATTCTACTCTCTTGCAGTCTTGGTCTTCTATATTGTATTGTCATTGTGTATATTATAAGAATGTATTTAGTTTAATTAATAGCCTAATTGTTTAATATAATATATTTTGTAGATAAATATATATTTATATATACATAATATAAATTTTGTAGGATATTTAAAATAAATTGAAATTTCACTATATATACTTTAGTTAAACAGTTTGGGAGACCATTGTAAAGTTATTTGTATATCCACACACAGAGTTTTCATTTTTATGTGTAGAAGATATAACTATTAAACTTATGATTTTATTATTTTTATCATGTCCCCATTAGTCATATCTAATCATCTATATAAATATGAGTAGGCCCCAAGTGTTTACAATTAAGTATATTCATAGACAAATATATTACCAAGTCAAAGACTAGGCTTATATTTAAGTAAGCATGAATATATAAAATCATGACCTACATCTAATAACTTATTTTTCTAAATTTCCCTATTATCTCTATAGATTTTCTCCAGATTTTACTGGGTTTAAAGCAAGTTAGAATCTGAATATAGCTACTGAGATGTATATGGCAAGAAAATGATTATCTCTTTTCATTTTACAGACGAGTGGCCACTATGCAATGCATCAGCTGCAGCCCATTCAGCATCATTCACTGCTCTAGCCAGGATGCAGGCCATCCAGCCACTGCACTTCAGTCACCATCGCCATGGTCTACAGGTTGGCTCAGTGCCAAATTCTGTCTCTATCCTCAAGAATTAGTTCTTGGCTTAGAGGAGCCACTAAAAGTGCGCAAGATCCAGCTGGTATCGCATCCACACTGCATCGCTTCGAAGGTTTGTGCTTTTTGTTCAAATTTTATGAATAATTTATAGTGCTGTAAGAGTCAGACGCATTCTAGGGGTAATAAAAACTGAATGGTGATGCTCAACTGTTATAGTAGGCACCAAAATTGGAAAGGATACGCCCAATCAGAAAATGGAGTCGCCAAACTCAGAATAGAAGCGCCAAATTTGAAATAAAAGCGCCAAATTTGAAATAGAAGCGCCAAATTTGGAATAGAAGCGCTAAATTTGGCATAGCGCTAAATTTGGAGTGAAAGCGCCAAATTTGGAATACAAGCACCAAATTTGGAATACAAGCGCCAAATTTGGAATAGAAGCGCCAACTTTGGAATAGAAGCGCCAAATTTGGAGTGAAAGCGCCAAATTTGGAATACAAGCACCAAATTTGGAATACAAGCACCAAATTTGGAATACAAGCACCAAATTTGGAATACAAGCACCAAATTTGGAATACAAGCACCAAATTTGGAATACAAGCGCCAAATTTGGAATACAAGCACCAAATTTGGAATACAAGCGCCAAATTTGGAATACAAGCGCCAAATTTGGAATACAAGCACCAAATTTGGAATACAAGCACCAAATTTGGAATACAAGCGCCAAATTTGGAATACAAGCGCCAAATTTGGAATACAAGCACCAAATTTTGAATACAAGCACCAAATTTGGAATACAAGCGCCAAATTTGGAATACAAGCGCCAGTGAAAAGCAATAATCTAGTATAAAACAATATCATTTACGTTCAATTTGTCAAACCGGCTTAGGTCGAATTCTACATCGGCGACTGCCCGCCAGATGAGCCTAGACACGTCAACAATGTCCGCTGGAGCCGACTCGGTCACGTGGCGTTGCTTAGCAACCAGTCGGGCAAACAGAAGCGCGAATTAAAATCCATCCATTTAGAGGCCAATGGTAGCTTCGTGAAACTCAGCCTGCATAGCAACCATAGCAACGCAGAGAGAAATCCATACAATCAGGTGGGAATTATTGCCCTAGCGATACAGTCTCAGCCTCTGGATGCTGACGATGATGAAGCTAGTAAAAGTACACCGGCCGCAGCCGCCGCGGCTTACCAATCACCCTACGTGGATCTTGGCTTTGATTTGACCTGCCACCCCCGCCTTGTCCAGCTGATCCGAGAGTTGGACTGGGAGAAACAGCAATTGGTTGCTAAGGAGTTGCTAGGCGCCGCTAAAGGCGTTCAGGTGGGTTAGTTAAATTTATTTATTTAAAAATAAGCGTCAGCTTTATAGACTACCTGCCAATATTAGAAATCTACCTGCTAATATTAGTAATCTACCTGCCAATAGTAAAAATCTACCTACCAATATTAGAAATTTACCTACCAATATTAGAAATCTACCTACCAATATTAGAAATTTACCTACCAATATTAGAAATCTACCTACCAATATTAGAAATCTACAATACCAATATTAGAAATCTACCTACCAATATTAGAAATCTGCCTACCAATATTAAAAATCTACCTGCCAATATTAGAAATCTGCCTACCAATATTAGAAATCTACCTGCCAATATTAGAAATCTACCTACCAATATTAGAAATCTACCTGCCAATATTAGAAATCTACCTACCAATATTAGAAATCTACCTACCAATATTAGAAATCTACCTACCAATATTAGAAATCTACCTACCAATATTAGAAATCTACCTACCAATATTAGAAATCTACCTGCCAATATTAGAAATCTACCTACCAATATTAGAAATCTACCTACCAATATTAGAAATCTAACTACCAATATTAGAAATCTACCTGCCAGTATTAGAAATCTACCTGCCAGTATTAGAAATCTACCTGCCAGTATTAGAAATCTACCTGCCAGTATTAGAAATCTACCTGTCAGTATTAAAAATCTACCTGCCAGTATTAGAAATCTACGTGCCAATATTAGAAATCTACCTGCCAGTATTAGAAATCTACCTGCCAGTATTAGAAATCTACCTGTCAGTATTAGAAATCTACCTGCCAGTATTAGACATCTACCTGCCAGTATTAGAAATCTACCTGTCAGTATTAGAAATCTACCTGCCAGTATTAGAAATCTACCTGTCAGTATTAGAAATCTACCTGCTAATATTAGAAGTCTACCTGTCAGTATTAGACATCTACCTGCCAATATTAGAAATCTTACTGCCAATATAAGAAATCTTACTGCCAATATATCTACCTGCAAATTTTAAGATGATTAATATTTCCAATCAACCTGTCCCCAGGCTCGGATCAGTGCCGCTGTGTCCGCCGGCCAAGAGCTGGCAGAGCTTGAGTTGGCCAAAGCCAAAGCCATAGCCATAGAGGACTATGGCCTAGCTGAGGACTATAAAATTGCTATACAGAATAAATTGGATGCCGCTGTGGCCGCGGCTAATGCTATTGCTTTTTCGCCTGCGGCTAATGCTCCTGTTTTTAACGATACAGCCTACAATGAAGCTAATAAAGAAGAATCTGCTTCTGAATTGCCTAGCGTTGCTATGGACACGGCTAGGACGGAGAGGCAGTCTGAGATTGGCTTTATTGACGGAAGCACTGGCGGCGGCGCTACCGATCGGAGGAATGTTTTGGCGCTGAGTCACGATGATACTCCGCTGCCCACTTTGCAGGTTGGCTTGGATGTCTATGGCAAATAGGGGTCTTGGATGTCTATGGCTAATATGGGGTCTCGGATGTCTATGGCTAATAGGGGTGTCTTAGATGTCTATGGCTAATAGGGGTCTCGGATGTCTATGGCTAATAGGGGTGTCTTAGATGTCTATGGCTAATAGGGGTCTCGGATGTCTATGGCTAATAGGGGTCTCGGATGTGTATGGCTAATAGGGGTGTCTTGGATGTCTATGGCTAATAGGGGTCTCGGATGTCTATGGCTAATAGGGGTCTCGGATGTCTATGGCTAATAGGGGTCTTGGATGTCTAAGGCAAATCGGGGTCTTGGATGTCTATGGCCAACAGGGGTGTCTTAGATGTCTATGGCTAACAGGTGTGTCTTGGATGTCTATGGCAAATAGGGGTCTTGGATGTCTATGGCTAATAGGGGTGTCTTGGATGTCTATGGCTAATAGGGGTCTCGGATGTCTATGGCAAATCGGGGTGTCTTGGATGTCTATGGCTAATAGGGGTCTCGGATGTCTATGGCAAATCGGGGTCTTGGATGTCTATAGCTAGTGGGGGTCTTAGGTGTCTATGGCTAACAGGGGTCTTAGGTGTCTATTGCTAATGGTTCAGACATCTATGATGATATACCCCCATTCGCACACAGAACCAGACGGTGAACGAGGAGGACGAACAGCCGGGCTCTGGTGGCAGGAAAAGCGCGGACGCAATCAACGAACAAGTTGTCGATGGCGCGGAGACCGCCGTCGACCAGACGACCAGCGACACCGGCGCTCTGCCATCTGACCTACTGGCTAAAGCGCGCTCAACTTCGCGCTCAATGCGTGCCGAAGCGCTATCGGAGTTAACCAATCTAGTTGGCAATTTCGGCTCCGATAGCAACAATAATGCAACGCCTGGAGAATTCTACCAGGCCGTGTTGGCTGTCTGTCAGCGAGGCTTCGAAGACGCGGCGGTGACGGTGCACGAGGCAGCCCTGCCGCTTGGCCGGGCTCTGCTAGTTGGATTTGTTGATCGGCACAATCTGCCCGGATCCGATCTGCACTACGGCTGCTGTCGGCTGGTGCCGCCGCTGTTGGTTAAGCTGGGCGACACGGCGGCTAGAATTCGCGACTCGTCTAGGGAGTTCCTGCTCGAGATGGCCGGCTGGCCCAAGGTAGGGGGGTCCTGAGTCTGTTGTCTGGGTCCTGAGTCTGTTGTCTGGGTTGTGAGTCTGTTGTCTGGGTCCTGAGTCTGTTATCTGGGTCCTGAGTCTGTTGTCTGGGTTGTGAGTCTGTTGTCTGGGTCCTGAGTCTGTTATCTGGGTCCTGAGTCTGTTGTCTGGGTCGTCAGTCTGTTATCTGGGTCCTGAGTCTGTTGTCTGGGTTGTGAGTCTGTTGTCTGGTTGTGAGTCTGTTATCTGGGTCCTGAGTCTGTTGTCTGGGTCGTCAGTCTGTTATCTGGGTCCTGAGTCTGTTATCTGGGTCCTGAGTCTGTTGTCTGGGTCGTCAGTCTGTTGTCTGGGTTGTGAGTCTTTTGTCTGGGTTGTGAGTCTGTTATCTGGGTCCTGAGTCTGTTGTCTGGGTCGTCAGTCTGTTATCTGGGTCCTGAGTCTGTTGTCTGGGTCCTGAGTCTGTTGTCTGGGTCCTGAGTCTGTTGTCTGGGTCCTGAGTCTGTTATCTGGGTCATGAGTCTGTTGTCTGGGTCCTGAGTCTGTTGTCTGGGTCCTGAGTCTGTTGTCTGGGTCCTGAGTCTGTTGTCTGGGTCCTGAGTCTGTTATCTGGGTCCTGAGTCTGTTGTCTGGGTCCTGAGTCTACTGTCTGAGTCATGAGTCACTGTCTGAGTCATGAGTCACTGTGTGAGTCATGAGTCACTGTCTGAGTCATGAGTCTACTGTCTGAGTCATGAGTCACTGTCTGAGTCATGAGTCACTGTGTGAGTCATGAGTCTACTGTCTGAGTCATGAGATCATGAGTCACTGCCCAAGTCATGAATCTACTGTCTGAGTCATGAGTCACTGTCTGAGTCATGAGTCACTGTCTGAGTCATGAGTCTACTGTCTGAGTCATGAGATCATGAGTCACTGCCCAAGTCATGAATCTACTGTCTGAGTCATGAGTCACTGTCTGAGTCATGAGTCTACTGTCTGAGTCATGAGTTCATGAGTCATTGCCCAAGTCATGAATCTACTGTCTGAGTCATGAGTCACTGTCTTGAGTCATAAATCTACTGTATCACAGTTAATAGGTGTCATGATGTGCTGCATTCCAATTTATTTCGGTCTTATATTTTTTATTAATCAGGTCCGTCAGATGCCCGACGCCCCGGTTGTACATCTCTGCCTTCGTCCTATGCGCCGAGGCGCCGCCACTCTGGAGCGCCAGGCTGTTGCGCGCGTGCAGCTGGCCAGCGCGCTTTACAAACAGCTCGGCCTGTCCGCCAAGTCCTCGTCGAAGGCGGCTAAAAGCGGTGGTGGCAGCGGCGGCGGAGGCGGTGGCGAAGTCAGCCTGGGCGCTCTGCTGACTTTCGGGTTCAGCGCGCTGAGCCAACGGCACGCGGAGACCCGCCGGGCGGCCGAGGCGCTGCTGCTGGAGGTGGCCAGCCGGCCGGACTGTCGGGACCGGGTGAAACGGCGGCTGGCCAAAGCCACTAGCGAAGCGGCTGACGCCAGCGGCGGAGGCGGCGACCTTCCGGCGTTTAAATCTTTGGCTGCGAAGCTGAACTGAGCAGGCTGACCTGCAGTTTTTCGAGTTTGACCTCTGCGTATTGGGATAAGATATGAGATAGTACGATTTTCAGTGAGTTGCATCAATAAAAATTACGTGGGTCAAGAGGATAAGGATTGGGTCAGTGGGATCAATTTTAGGCCAAGTTTGGTTTGAGTCAAAGGGATTAGGTTTTGGGTCAAGGGGATTAGGTTTTGGGTCAAGGGGATTAGTTTGAGTCAAGAGATTAAGTTTGGGGTCAAGAAATTAGGTTTTGGGTCAAGGGGATTAGGTTTTGGGTCAAGGGGATTAGTTTGAGTCAAGAGATTAAGTTTGGGGTCAAGAAATTAGGTTTTGGGTCAAGGGGATTAGGTTTTGGGTCAAGGGGATTAGGTTTTGGGTCAAGGGGATTAGGTTTTGGGTCAAGGGGATTAGGTTTTGGGTCAAGGGGATTAGTTTGAGTCAAGGCGATTAAGTTTGTGGTCAAGAAATTTGGTTTGGGTCAAGGGGATTAGGTTTGGGTCAAGGGGATTAGGTTTGAGTCAAGGGGATTAAGTTTGGGGTCAAGAAATTTGGTTTGGGTCAGGGGGGTTAGGTTTGGGTCAATTGGATTAGGTTTGGGTCAATTGGAATAGGTTTGGGTCAATGGATTAGGTTTGGGTCAAGGGGATTAGTTTTGAGTCAAGGGGATTAGGTTTGGGTCAATTGGGATTAGGTTTGGGGGTCAAGGGGATTAGGTTTGGGTCAATTGGGATTAGGTTTGGGGGTCAAGGGGATTAGTTTTGGGTCGAGGGGATTAGTTTTGGGTCATGGGGATTAGGTTTGGGTCAATTGGGATTAGTTTTGGGTCAAGGGGATTAGTTTTGGGTCAAGGGGATTAGGTTTGGGTCAAAAGAATAGGTTTGGGTCAAGGGCATTAGTTTTGGGTCATTAAAAATTTTTGTGGGTCCGAGGTTTGTGAGTAATAAAAAGCTTTTGATAAGAGGATTATGTTTTGGTCAAGCAGATGTTTAGCTGCATGGTTTCCAACGAAATCGTATTTGTATTTATGATTATTAATCTGGCATATTATCGACACACAAGCGATGCTTATGCACTGTTTTTAATGCGCAGCTGTTTATAGTGGTTATACTTGTATCATTAATCCGTCCAATAAATTATATTTATTCATTTTAATTGTCAGTTGAAGTCTTTACACTCTCAGATCATATTTTCTTAATTTCACATATTTTTTATTTTAAAAGTCATTGTTTCCTTTATTTGAATTATTTTCGTTATAATTTGCATGTAAAAGT
Organism: Macrostomum lignano; assembly: GCA_002269645.1. Taxonomy (NCBI): domain Eukaryota; kingdom Metazoa; phylum Platyhelminthes; family Macrostomidae; genus Macrostomum; species Macrostomum lignano. The sequence continues at coordinate 582,190 of NIVC01000083.1, read as the reverse complement.
GGAAGTCTACTTGTAAGTAGTACGCTAAGCCTCAGTAGTATGAATTCCGTCCTTTTTGTTTAACTGTGCCTTGCCTATGCTTACAGACTTTTATTATACAAGCTGATGGATTTTATTTCTCACTTATTATATTTGCGCGTATTGCACTTATTCACTTTGCCTGTAATCGTCATTTTACCTGAACTAAGTTGTTTATTAAAGTTAATTATACATATACTTGTGCCATTGTTGGTAAATATATCTATGCTGAAAAGTGTTATGCTTTTATTACCTTAATCTTTGTTTATTCAGTATTGAATTCACTTAAGCATGCTCAGTTTGATTCTCACGTATACCTCATGATTCTCAATTTCTCATGTCTACCTCATGATTCTCATGTCTACCTCATGATTCTCATATCTACCTCATGATTATCATATCTACCTCATGATTCTCATATCTACCTCATGATTATCATATCTACCTCATGATTCTCATATCTACCTCATGATTCTCATGTCTACCTCATGATTCTCATGTCTACCTCATGATTCTCATGTCTACCTCATGATTCTCATGTCTACCTCATGATTCTCATGTCTACCTCATGATTCTCATGTCCTCCCTCATAATTCTTATATCTACCTCATGATTCTCATATCTACCTCATGATTCTCATGTCCTACCTCATAATTCTTATATCTACCTCATGATTCGTGACCCATGACCCATGATTCATGACCAATCGTGACCCATCTGTAGCTCAATAAAAGTTTTACATTCCTAATAAAGATTCATCTCTAGTCGATGACTCAATTCCTAACCGATAGTAGTATGACCTTTTTAGTAATGACAGACAGTTGATTGACTCATTACTAAATGCTGATTCAATAACACAATATTTTGCATGCTTCTCTCCCGGAGACTATTCGCTCAATCTGGGCGGTTGCTCAGCTTGGCAGCCTCTCAACGACGCCCTATGACGTCATCGAATGCGTCATCGCAGGAACCCGGCGACACCCTCGCCATTGACGACGACTTCGACCCGGACCTGCTGCCATTGGGCGACATTCGCCGCTACCCGAACCATCGGCCTCTGGACTGCGGCCAGCGCGCTTTCCTCGCCGTTGGCTCCGGCGTCGCCTGCCTGGCGGCGCCCTGGCGCGACGACATGATCTCGGCGTTCGGCGAGACCACGGGCGAGTGGGCGCTTCGACGACTTCGCGACGACATGCTGGCAAATGAAGAGGGGCGTCGAATTCTGGCGGAGAGGCCGCGCATTCGAACTGTCGAAGGTTTGTGTTTCTTAGAATGGCATAAATGTGGCTTTCTCAGGACACATTTTAAGTTGACATAGAAATATCAGGCGCGTAGCCGCATCAGGGGCGCCAGCACCAGGGGCGCCAGCACCAGGGGCGCCAGCACCAGGGGCGCCAGCACCAGGGGCGCCAGCACCAGGGGCGCCAGCACCAGGGGCGCCAGCACCAGGGGCGCCAGCACCAGGGGCGCCAGCACCAGGGGCGCCAGCACCAGGGGCGCCAGCACCAGGGGTGCCAGCACCAGGGGCGCCAGCACCAGGGGCGCCAGCACCAGGGGTGCCAGCACCAGGGGCGCCAGCACCAGGGGCGCCAGCACCAGGGGCGCCAGCAGCAGGGGCGCCAGCAGCAGGGGCGCCAGCACTCTCATTGCGACTCCTGGTTCGATTCCAGGCCACATTCGTGCCATTCACATCCGTGAGGGCCAACCCCCAAGGCACAAAGAGTGTACATGTAAATGCCCAGGGCAGAATTTTCTCAGCGTTGGCTGTAAGATGATTTCGCCCAAGACGTATCACCTGGGTGCTCTAGGTAGATATCAGCCTGTTTTTTTACCTTTTAAACTTCTGGAAAGCGAAAAAGTTTTAAGGTGGTTTTGTTTACATTTAAGACGAAAATATTTTTAAAAACTTTTTAAAATTTGCGCAAGTTTAGCAAAAATCGCTCTTATAAATCTCCCTCATTAATCGCCCTCAAGAATGGCCCTTACGAATCGCCCCTAAAAATCGCCACTTAAGAATCGCCCTAAAGAATCGCCCTCAAGAACTGCCCTTAAGAATCGCCCTCAAGAATCGCCCTCAAGAATCGCCCTTAAGAATCGCCCTCAAGAACTGCCCTTAAGAATCGCCCTTTAAGAATCGCCCCTAAGAATCGCTCTCAAGAATCGTCCCTTGAGAATCGCCTTTAAGAATCGGCTTCAAGAATCGCCCCTTAAGAATTGCCCCTTAAGAATCGCCCTTTAAGAATCGCCCCTTAAAAGTCGCCCTTTACGAATCGCCCCTTCAGAATCGCCCCTTCAGAATCGCCCTTCAGAATCGCCTCTTAAGAATCGCCTTTCAGAATCGCCCTTCAGAATCGCCACTTAAGAATCGCCCTCAAGAATCGCCTTTAAGAATCGCCCTCAAGAATCGCCCCTCAAGAATCGCCCTCAAGAATCGCCCCTCAAGAATCGCCTTTAGGAATCGCCCTCAAGAATCGCCCCTCAAGAATCGCTCTTGTGTCTCCCCCTCGCAGGCGGCGGCAGCATCGACCTGGAGGCCCTGCGCCGCCTGCCCGAAGGCAGCCTCGGCAGAGCCTACGCCGACTTCCTCGACCGCTACGGCTACAGTCCTGACCATCGCCGAACCGTGTGCTTCGTTGACGATCCCGAACTGGCCTACGTGATGCAGCGGTACAGAGAGATTCACGACCTTAATCACGTACTGCTGGGACAGGTGAGAAATGATTAATAATTCATTGTCGCTAGGGTAGCTCGTAAAGTGTGCAGTAGATTTCAGCAGCCCGAAAAGGGCCGTTTTATAATTACACAGTGAGTTCTAGGAAAGGAGTTCTATTGACACCATGACAATAATCACTTCTTTTCCTATTTTACCTGTGTTACCTTCAACGACTCTTGCAGGGCACGGACTTCCTCGGAGAAGTTGTCGTCAAATGGTTTGAAGCATTTCAAACTGGCTTGCCGATGTGCGTTACTGGGGCGTTTCTAGGCAGCTTGCGGCTTCGTCCGAAGCAGACACGACGCTACCTGCAGGAGGGCGGTTACCTGGCCTACGCGTTGCGCACTGGCTCGGATGCGGATCTGACCATAAATTATTACTTTGAAAGGAATTGGCACCAACCATTGGCAGAGGTGCGGCAACAGCTGCGAATTGAGGAGCCGCCTAATTTGAAGTGACTTGTACGAATATTGTCATCATTTATGTGAGAAATTAATTGCTAACATCATATTAGATATTAGAATGTACCCCAATGGACCCTCTGTCCGATTCAAAACCCCTTCCCCAATGTACACCCGCTCCAGTTCAAACCCCCTTCCCCAATGTACACCCGCTCCAGTTCAATCCCCCTTCCCCAATGTACACCCGCTCCAGTTCAAACCCCCTTCCCCAATGTACACCCGCTCCAGTTCAATCCCCCTTCCCCAATGTACACCCACTCCAGTTCAAACCCCCTTTCCCAATGTACACCCGCTCCAGTTCAAACCCCCTTCCCCAATGTACACCCGCTCCAGTTCAATCCCCCTTCCCCAATGTACACTCGCTCCAGTTCAAAACCTCTTCCCCAATGTACACCCGCTCCAGTTCAAAACCCCTTCCCCAATGTACACCCGCTCCAGTTCAAAACCCCTTCCCCAATGTACACCCGCTCCAGTTCAAACCCCCTTCCCCAATGTACACCCGCTCCAGTTCAATCCCCCTTCCCCAATGTACACTCGCTCCAGTTCAAAACCCCTTCCCCAATGTACACCCGCTCCAGTTCAAAACCCCTTCCCCAATGTACACCCGCTCCAGTTCAAACGTATGCGTCTACATTTCTCTCTATAAAGCTAATATTCAAACAAATGCATTAAACGAATTGTTATTTATATTGAAATACACAGTGCATGCTAACTGCCGATTGACCTAAAACTGAGTTCTTGCTGGGCTGCTTAACTGGCTCAAAATACGAGTATACGATGAGTTTAGTAATTGCTGCTCTTAATTCATTTTTATTATTGATATTTAGCTCTAAGTCCCTAAATTGACTGACCTCTATATTTATTGCTAAAGATGTTCGTACAGTGTTGAAAAAAACTGTATTGTTCTGAAACTCAGAGACTAGCACACTAACGAACAGTCGTAACACAGGCAAAAAGAAGCCTTTATTGAACTATTGAAAAGTGCAAAGGTGAGCGCAGGTACAAGAGAAGCACTGTTCAAGGAACCTACAAGTATTTCGTCAGGTCTATTTTTAATTAGCTTTACATCTATTGTGTCTATATCTGCCCACAACCGCTATGCAAATGCATAAGATTTAGTGTTGTCTTTGGCTAGCATAGCATTATTTTTTTATTCTACCTGCTTCTGTTAATGGCGAACGATTCCTATGAACAGGTAAGGGTGACTGGGACGCATACACCCATGAACTTAGAAATGTATAATTATGTATCATTAAGCGTCTTAATGCGTCTCACAATTAGAATGTGTGCTGCAAAAGTTTCCTGAATATCGCTTGCCCTGAGTAGCTACTGGGATAACTTGCTATTGGGAGATGCTTGCTCTTGGGGGATGGAGGGTACTTGCTATCTGGGGGATGCTTGCTATCTGAGGTCTGGGGGATGCTTGCTATCTGGGGGATGCTTGCTATCTGGGGTCTGGGGGATGCTTGCTATCTGGGGTCTGGGGGATGCTTGCTATCTGGGGGATGCTTGCTATCTGGGGTCTGGGGGATGCTTGCTATCTGGGGTCTGGGGGATGCTTGCTATCTGGGGGATGCTTGCTATCTGGGGTCTGGGGATGCTTGCTATCTGGGGTCTGGGGGATGCTTGCTATCTGGGGATGCTTGCTATCTGGGGTCTGGGGGATGCTTGCTATCTGGGGGATGCTTGCTATCTGGGGTCTGGGGATGCTTGCTATCTGGGGGATGCTTGCTATCTGGGGTCTGGGGGATGCTTGCTATCTGGGGGATGCTTGCTATCTGGGGTCTGGGGGATGCTTGCTATCTGGGGGATGCTTGCTATCTGGGGTCTGGGGATGCTTGCTATCTGGGGGATGCTTGCTATCTGGGGTCTGGGGGATGCTTGCTATCTGGGGGATGCTTGCTATCTGGGGGATGCTTGCTATCTGGGGTCTGGGGGATGCTTGCTATCTGGGGGATGCTTGCTATCTGGGGGATGCTTGCTATCTGGGGGATGCTTGCTATCTGGGGATGCTTGCTATCTGGGGGATGCTTGCTATCTGGGGGATACTTGCAGTCTGGGGGATGCTTGCTGTCTGGGGGATACTTGCAGTCTGGGGGATGCTTGCTATTTTGGGATCGATGCTTGAATGCTGTCAGGGGATGCTTGCTGTCTTGGGATGTTTTTTTTATAGGGAATGTCTGTTGTTTCTTTATGAAAGCTTTATTTCGCTGTCTATTTGTTTATTTGTAAAGAACAAGGATTCTATCCAGATGTCCCCCATTGGGGGGGGGGCGAAGATTGCTACTTTAATACTAAAAATGTCTGTACAGTGTTAAAAAACACAGTGTTGTTCTGAAACTCAGACTTTGCACAATAACGAACAGTCATAACACAGAGGCCAAAAGAAATTTTATACCCAAGTAGTTCGTTTTGAGTAGAGTGCCTTGAAAAGAGCACTGTTGATCTAAGAGCAAATATTAGTACACTGTTTTAACGAACACTAGGGTGAATTGTCTCGTCATATCTATTTTTAATTAGCTGTGTGACTTCTGCTATCGTGTCTATATATCTACCCACAACACTCAGCAGATGCCAAAACTTTAGTGTCGTCTGAGGCCCAACATAAAATAATTATTTTAATTATTTCACCTGCTGCTATTAATGGCTAACGAGTCCTATCAACAGGTAAGGGTGCGCAAATGCTTTTAAATGTATAATTATGCATCTTGCATTTAAGGTACATTTCAAAATTAGACTGTCCTAATGATACATGTACAGTTTGCGTCTTTTGAACCATTTCAAAATTGCTCCCATATCCGTGTCTAAATGCACCTATAAATGTCCGTGTATTTTAAGCCAGCGCTTTCTAAATTTGTATTTAAATTTACACTATCGGAGTTCAGTTTATCACCAACCAGCCTTCGAATTATCAGAAGCTAGAGTGCACCAGTATGCTCCTGCACTGACAAATAGCATGCACTTGTCAGCTGTGTACATTGTGTACTTTTGCACAAATTTCAGGTTATATACCTCATTTTCGACGGAAATATCGATCGTTTGCTCGAAATAAAAAATCTACGCGAAATTCTAAAAGATAAAGACAGCAAAGGATGCACTGTGCTCATAGCCGTTGCAAAAGTTTCCTGTCCTCACAAGCGATACTCGAGGTGCATTGAGCACATCCTAAAACTGGGGGCAGACCCAGCCGCCGTAGACTGCAACGGCGACACGGCGGCTCACGTGGCGGCAAGGTGCGGCAACTTGCGGATTCTCGCTCTGCTACCGTTTGAGGCCAAATTTCTGACAAACGGAGAGAACTGCACCCCACTGATGGAGGCTGTGCGGAATTGCCGATTCAGATGTGCCAAGCACCTGCTGCACTTGTTCAGGCAGAAGCGATATTTCCACAGAAAGAAGGAACTGTTGAATATCAGGAATAAGAAAGGAAAGACTGCGTTAGCCCTGGCCAAAGACAGCCATCATAACGGAAACATTGTACAGGAAATGGTCGAAATTATAAGCAAGTAAGCAAAAAACAGCAAATCAAGAACAATGGGAGGAGTAAGAGTTTTGCCTGCAAATCTTTTCACCGGCAGCGCATTTTGCCCCAGATGTAGCTCACAAACGCATAGCTCACAGATGTATGTACAAATGAAAACCTACAAGAATATGCATTTGATATGCAGTTACCAATGGGGGGCAGATATCGAAAACAATGCACATTGTATTGCACAGAGTACGCATTGGTTTACTGAGTACATTATAGAACACGCTGATCGCAAGGGCAAAATGCAAACAAAGTGAATAAAGTTAGGCAAGCAAGCTCCACACAGTTACCCAGCTCACAAACCAACGAACCGTCACTTCAAGAGGTAAAATGGGAACGATGCTCTGCAAAAGGGGCGAGTGTCAGAGCAAGATGAAATGGAGCCGGGCCGGGTGGGTGCAAGGCTAATCACGCGGATAGGGCGTGCCAACTTTACATACCAGGCATTTGAGTGCAGAAATATTCAACAACATACTCAATTGACTAAACTTCCATTCATTGATTCACCGCAGCGAAGCAATATTGTCACTATCAGGTGATGGAAAGCTCCGCGGTCTTGCGAAAAAAGTAAGTTTAAGTTAATTAAAAAACCTATGTAGTGATTTTTCAAATTTGTCACACGGAACTACAGAAAACTGATGAAGCCTCTTATTGACAAACTTGCACCAACAGAGCCAATTCGAAAAGATGAAGCGCCTGGCGATAGAAGGAAACTACACCGAGCTGCAGCTGGTGGTCACTCGAGTTAATTGTGACCTGCCAGATGAAACGGGTCGTACTGTGCTCTCCTGGGCAGCTGAATCCGACATCAAACCGTTAGAAAAAAAGCAACAAACGCTACACGCCTTAATTCAAGTCGGCGATCCGACGGCAGCGGATGTGAACGGCGAAACCAGCTTGCACTTTGCCGCACTGCGCAGTAAGATGCACGCGGTCAAGCTTCTGGTTGAGGAGGGCGTGCCGGTCAACATAAGCGACTCGGAAGGCCAGACGCCAGTGATGTGGGCGGCAACATCGCCAAGCCAGGTTGCTAGCACAGTTCTCACCATGGTGAGCATGGGTGCCGACTGCACAATGGTAGACAGCGAGGGCAGGACGGCGCTAGTGCTGTCTAAGAGCAGCGCTTTGAACCCGGCACTGTCTACACTGATGCAGACGTACGTTAATTGCCTGCGAACAGTAACATATGCCTAGAGTGACTCTGGTTTAATTTAATTCCGAATGCGCCTTTTGCAGAGCCAGCGGCGTCTCTCCGGACTCCTCAATAACGGAGAGAGACGCAAACACGACTGCTGGCATGAGAAAGACTGAATCGCAGTTGTCCCTAAGAGAGCGGTTTCGCAATTCATATCGGAATTGGAGGAGCAACAGCAGCAAAAGGTTAGTCACCGTATTGGCATCTTTTTGAAAAAAAAACTTTATTTCTTATTTTTAAACTCATGACGCGAAACGAAACTATTGAGTCGTATTGACACAAAAAGTGGTTTGGGAGGTTGTCGTACGATTTACTCCTACTACATGTATAAGGGCCAACCCCAAGACAAAGTGTACGTACAAGCCTGGCGATTAGAAAGGTAAAGGGCCACTCTACACCCTGCGTGAGCACCTACTCACAGCACAGCCTGTCTATTAGTAAAAACCCTGTCTGCCAGCATGAGGGTCTAGCTGAATAGTTGTTCGGCGCCGTGTTACGGGAATTCCGCCATGTACTTTTGCAATAGTAGGTTGCTTTCCATGCAGTGTCCCGATCGATCTATCGATTATGCGGTTGATTTTTACCAGCTCCGCAAAATTCTAGATTAGACATTACTGATTAGGCCATCTGATTAACTATGCCAAAAAAGTAGAAAGTAAAACTGTTTTGTTGTTAAACGAGGTTGCTAGGAGATCCACCAGGAGACTCTAGGTCGGGCCAGCATAGTATAGGTTGGACCTTGTGGAGCTGGGTGTTCCAACTGCTAGAGCTTGAGTCTCGTTAATCAGGCAGCCGAGCGAGCACCCATCAGACAGGGTCAACACTATCCGTCCAGGACACACAAGCACCATCAAGGTTGACAAAACGATTTTATATTGCAGATCAAGTGGAGTTGAAGACGCACTTCGATACAGTCATTTGGCGTCATCTGGACTGTTTCAAGTTTTCAACATTTGCGATTACGAGGACAAAAGTAGATACGATCAACGCGTAGGATCTAGCAGCGACGTAAATGCTCTACGCAAGATGGCGACCGAGCTGAGTTGTGAAATCGAAGTATTTGAGAATCAAGGACACAAGGAGATGAAGAAGCAGCTTAAAACGCTGGCAAAAGACAGCATGAGACTTGAAAAGCATGGCTGGCTGATATGCGTGATTATGGCCCATGGAAACAACGGAAAAATTGTAGTACCGGACGGAAAGGAACTGCAAATCAAGGAAATTGTAGACCAGTTCAACTCCTACCATTGCTCAGCACTACAACACAAACCAAAGGTGTTCATCATCCAAGCGTGTCGTGGAGAACGGATGGACGTTCAACGACCCACAGACTTTGGGCCCAGCGGTGACAGTTCGTACAGCCCAGTCGAGAGCGACATCCTGATCTTCTACTCAGCCACCGAAGGATACGCTTCGTACCGGGGCAACACCGAGGAGGAAGTTTCGCCATTCATACAGACTCTGTGCAAGGTAATTACGGAGTACCACCGCACTGAGCACCTGGCCGACATGCTCACCATTGTGAACCGGCGACTCAAGGAGACTCCGATTGAAAGTGCGCAAGGTGTTGTTGCTTGCTATGCAGTGCCGCAGACTGTGTCCCAGCTGTCCAAGAAGCTGTACTTATGAAACGCGAAACGTATCATACCGAAATCATGGACATGCAATTTTTTGCATGTCGCAATTTCGCCTCCCTGAAATGAGACCCCCTACAGATGCGACTTCGGATCCACTGTTTCGAATGAAAAAATTCTGACTGATTATAAGGCTCATGAGGAATCGCTGAGATTTCAAGGCTCGATCATCTGGGGATTGCTAAGATTTCAATGCTCATGGGGGAATTGCTGAGATGCCAAAGCTCATGGGGGAATCGCCAAGATTTCAAGGCTCATGGGGGAATTGCTGAGATGCCAAGGCTCATGGGGGAATTGCCGAGATTTCAAGGCTCATCGGGGAATGGCTGAGATTTCAAGTCTCATGGGGGAATTGCCGAGATTTCAAGGCTCATCGGGGAATGGCTGAGATTTCAAGGCTCATGGGGGAATTGCTGAGATGCCAAGGCTCATGGGGGAATTGCTGAGATGCCAAGGCTCATGGGGGAATTGCTGAGATGCCAAGGCTCATGGGGGAATTGCTGAGATGCCAAGGCTCATGGGGGAATTGCTGAGATGCCAAGGCTCATGGGGGAATTGCTGAGATGCCAAGGCTCATGGGGGAATTGCTGAGATGCCAAGGCTCATGGGGGAATTGCTGAGATGCCAAGGCTCATGGGGGAATTGCTGAGATGCCAAGGCTCATGGGGAATTGCTGAGATGCCAAGGCTCATTGGGGAATGGCTGAAATTTCAAGTCTCATGGGGGAATTGCCGAGATTTCAAGGCTCATCGGGGAATTGCTGAGATGCCAAGGCTCATGGGGGAATTGCTGAGATGCCAAGGCTCATGGGGGAATTGCTGAGATGCCAAGGCTCATGGGGGAATTGCTGAGATGCCAAGGCTCATGGGGAATTGCTGAGATGCCAAGGCTCATGGGGGAATTGCTAAGATGCCAAGGCTCATGGGGAATTGCTGAGATTTCAAGGCTCATGGGGGAATTGCTGAGATGCCAAGGCTCATGGGGAATTGCTGAGATTTCAAGGCTCATGGGGGAATTGCTGAGATGCCAAGGCTCATGGGGGAATCGCCGAGATTTCAAGGCTCATGGGGGAATCGCCAAGATTTCAAGGCTCATGGGGGAATCGCCAAGATTTCAAGGCTCATGGGGGAATCGCCAAGATTTCAAGGCTCATTGGGGAATGGCTGAGATTTCAAGGCTCATTGGGAATGGCTGAGATTTCAAGTATCATGGGGGAATTGCCGAGATTTCAAGGCTCATGGGGGAATTGCTGAGATGCCAAGGCTCATGGGGGAATTGCTGAGATGCCAAGGCTCATGGGGGAATTGCTGAGATGCCAAGGCTCATGGGAGAATTGCTGAGATGCCAAGGCTCATGGGGGAATTGCTGAGATGCCAAGGCTCATGGGGGAATAGCTGAGATTTCAAGGCTCATAGGGGAATAGCTGAGATTTCAAGGCTCATAGGGGAATAGCTGAGTTTTCAAGGCTCATAGGGGAATAGCTGAGATTTCAAGGCTCATAGGGGAATAGCTGAGATTTCAAGGCTCATGGGGGAATAGCTAAGATTTCAAGTCTCATGGGGGAATCGCTGAGATTTCAAGGCTCATGGGGGAATAGCTGAGCTTTCAAGGCTCATGGGGGAATAGCTGAGCTTTCAAGGCTCATAGGGGAATAGCTGAGATTTCAAGGCTCATGGGGGAATAGCTAAGATTTCAAGGCTCATGGGGGAATCGCTGAGATTTCAAGGCTCATGGGGGAATAGCTGAGCTTTCAAGGCTCATGGGGGAATAGCTGAGCTTTCAAGGCTCATGGGGGAATAGCTGAGCTTTCAAGGCTCATAGGGGAATTGCTGAGATGCCAAGGCTCATGGGGGAATTGCTGAGATGCCAAGGCTCATGGGGGAATTGCTGAGATGCCAAGGCTCATGGGGGAATCGCCGAGATTTCAAGGCTCATGGTGAGATTTGGGATGAGATTTGAGATTTGAATGGCTGAGAAAGGCTGAGCATGGGAAGGCATGATGAAAGTTCCTTAGAGCCTCATATTTTACCTGTAAAAATAACTGTTTCCTAACGGGAGTGTGTTCCACAAGTCCTACCCATTTTGGGTATTTATTGATCAACAAAACAGAAGCAGACACTTTCACCGTAAAACATATGGAACACCCCTCGTACTTAAGCATGATATTATCTCGTAGTTAAGTAATGGACAGTTTTATTTAATAAATATACCAGTAAACGTGAGTTTGTTATGCCTAAAGTAAAAATAATTAATTGATGTCTAAATAGATGAATACATTTTTGACTAACTTATCCTAAAATTGTTGTTCTGCATATTTGTAACAGGGTAACGACTTTGTTATATCTGCATACGAGCGTACGAGAGACAGGTAATTTACATGTAAGACAAGCAAAATTCCTCAATTTAAACTGATGTATTAATAACATTTAAGTTGGTAACTTGTACTAATTTATTTATTGAAAAACTCTCACGAAAATTTTACCCCATTATCTTTATAGCATAATGACATGACTATGACATGGCTGAATAAATGTAACAATGATGTAACAAAATGTAACAAAACTGTGCAGTTTCGAAAATCCCAATACAGTACTGTACTAAACCATAAAAATTTATTACATAAAGCGACGATTTCAGTTATTAGTTTTAGCAGCATGAAACTTAAGGTTGTAGGGTGTTATACAAGTGGTAACAAAGTTTTTATTAATATCTAGAGGAGAGAAGAGGAGGGAGAGGAGAGGAGAGAAGAGAGTAAAAGAGATAGAGGAAAGAGGAGAGGAGGGGGAGAGGAGAGGGGAAAGAGAGGAGAAGAGAAGAGAGGAAAGAGGAGAGAAGAGAGGAGAAAAAGGAGAGGAGAGTGGAGAGAGAGAGGGGGAGGAGAGAGAGGAGAGTGGAGAGGTGAGAAGAGAAGAGAGGAGAGCGAAGAGAGGAGAGGGAAAGAGAAAGCAAAAAGGAGGAGAGGAGAGAGAGAGAGGAGAGAAGAGGACAGAGGAGAGAAGAGAGTAAAAGAGATAGAGGAAAGAGGAGAGGAGGGGGAGAGGAGAGGGGAGAGAGGAGAGAAGAGAGGAGAGGAGAGGAGAGAGGAGAGGAGAGAAGAGAGGAGAGTGGAGAAGTGAGAAGAGAAGAGAGGAAGAGAAGAGCGAATAGAGAGGAGAGCGAAGAGAGAGGAGAGGAGAGAGAGGAAAGAGGAGAAGAGAGAGGAGAGGAAATTAGAGAGAAAGGCTGAAAAGGCTGCCAGTCTCAGGCGTGTCGGATTGGTATTGTTAAGTTTCAAAGGACCCGAGGGCCGGATGGAGGTTTGATCCAAAATAGAACTGTTAGAAGGAGAAACTAAGAAAACACATTGCAAATAAATTTAGTAATGGATGGCTCTCAACTATAAGCAATATATAGATGCAGCTCTGTTGGGTTTTTTGTGCATAAAATATATATTTATATTTCCAATGTTGTTGCTTGCTGCAAGGTCAAGGTCAAGACAATGCGTTGCAAAAATCGATAATAATAATAATAATAATAATAATAACAATAATACATTAAATTATATAATACAAAGACAAAGGAACTTAACGCATTCACAGAGCATACAGGAGAATAGCAAAATGACAACGACTTCCAGGTTTGATAAAAACAGTTTCTTTTGTTATTATATAACTGAAGTTAAATCGGGACTGATGCTTTTTTGTCTACAAAAACCTAAACGGAGCATTACTAACTACACAGGTACTATTTAAAGGTGTAATCATTTTTTTTACACTTGAGCGCGCAGGTTAGGGTACTATAGTATTACACCACACACTGCAGCCCAAATTAATAGATGGGAAATATTATAAAGCACTGGCTGTACTTGTTAAGTAAGTTACTAAAGTGGCAAAAAGTGTACAGCAGGAAATACGCAAGCAGATCGTCTCTAAAATTATAGTTTTAATCTTTTATTAGTTCATGGACTCGCAGACAGAATCTGTTAGCATATGTGTCTTTTTGCATACCTGAAATTGCATCGCAGGCATCATTCATAACGATCCGGGAAACTGAGAACCAACTTTATAAGCGACTGACACAACTGTACAGAGGAGATGTAAGTCTATTATATAAAAAGTACAGCATGTACTACAACACCAGCGCAAATTTAAATTAAATTATCTCACTTTAGGGACGAAACGGAAACACTTTTTCAGTTTTTTAAGAGAAAAAATTGACAAAAATACTCGTCACATGCCTACTAATAGAAGTAGTGCAGTTAGGTTGAGCCACCCGACTGTTAAATCTGAGTAAAGAAAGAGCGATAATTTTTCAATCCGTATAACAAAAATTACACGAATTCAGTTGAAGCACGCAGAAACAATGCAAAAAAGAGGCAAATTAATCAGATTCACCTGTTGCCACCGAACCTGACTTTTTATTATCACACTATGCAGTACTCGTATGTAGTTATAGTAAATTACATTATTATACACAAAGATATGCTCAAATCACTACTAACTAATCAGTAGGAACCAAATGGTCGAATTAGTTAAAATAATGCGAATGTTTCAAGCTACGATAAATTAGGAGACAGTGCTCAGTTTAGCTCTCATTACTCATTAAAGATGTTTTAATAATATTTTATTAGGCGCCACGGTTTTTATACTTTGATTTGGCGCCAATTCTGGCGTTTTTTTATTTAGCACCAATACTAGAGATTGTGATTTGGCGCCAATTCCAGAGATTGTGATTATGGTGATTATGTGATTCTTATTAAGTGATTCTGTGACTCTGGAATCTCAATTCCAGAGATTTTGATTTGGCGCCAATTCCAGAGATTTTGATTTGGCGCCAATTCCAGAGATTTTGATTTGGTGCCAATTCCAGAGATTTTGATCTGGCGCCAATTCCAGTGACTTTGATTTGGCGCCAATTCCAGAGATTTTGATTTGGCGCCAATTCCAGAGATTTTGATTTGGCGCCAATTCCAGAGATTCTGATTTGGCGCCAACTCCAGAGATTTTGATTTGGCGTCAATTCCAGAGATTTTGATTTGGCGCCTATTCCAGAGATTTTTGATTTGGCGCCTATTCCAGAGATTTTTGATTTGGCGCCTATTCCAGAGATTTTTGATTTGGCGCCTATTCCAGAGATTGTGATTTGGTGCCAATTCCAGAGATTTTGATTTGGCGCCAACTCCCAGAGATTTTGATTTGGCGTCAATTCCAGAGATTTTGATTTGGCGCCAATTCCAGAGATTGTGATTTGGCGCCAATTGCAGAGATTTTGATTTGGCGCCAATTCCAGAGATTTTTGATTTGGCGTCTATTCCAGAGATTTTGATTTGGCGCTAACTGCAGTATTACGATTTGCATCAGTAAAAATGAGCACGAGTCCAATAATGTAAAACTACTCTACAAACTAAACTAAATGGAAGCCAGTATTTTATCTAAAATGAATGTAACCAGATTAACCTTCACGCACCTTTAAAGCTAGTCTCGCAGAATCTACTTTCAGTTGGCAATTTAAAAAAAGTCCAATATATTTAAAGTTCAACTCGTCGCTACTTGAATTCGGCAGAAGATGGAGCCGCGACACTGGAAGTGAGTTCAGCCTCTTCAATGCCAACATTACTACTACTGGTAGTAGCGTGAGTAGCATTTCCAACCGTATTGTCACTGGCCAGCTTCTCTTGTTGCTGATCGTACAACGAAGTTGACGACGATGATCGAGTCGAAGAATTCGACGAAGTTGACGATGAGATCAACTCCGGCGAGTTGCACGGCACTCGTTCATCTTCGTCGCGACTATCAACAAAGTCTTCAGTATGATTATTGCTACCGCTGTTATTGTTGTCCAGGTTGTCATTGTCGGCGGCGGCGGCTGACAGGCGGTAGTGATCCAGCCATTGGCACAGCAGCTGGTGCACCAGCGGGTGCGGCCGGCCGCAGCCCAGCCTGACGCGGCACATCAGCTGCTGGCCGCCGACTCCGCACCTGACGCAGTCGAGCCAGTCGGCTAGGAGAGACTCTCGCCTATTGGCCTCGTCGGCGGCTAGAAAGTGCACAGGTAGGCGGACGCCGTACCGATCGCACAACGGCAACAGGCCGTAGGCGTTCCCGCCGCTCAGGCCGACAATATCCGGCCTACGCGACGGCGATTGCAACGGCATCAAAGCTGAGAAATGATTCTTAGTGTAGGCCAGGCACAACGGATTCCGGGAGCAGAATGCGCGTTCCCATAGCAACGGCAGGTAGACACCCTGAGAGGAATGTTTTTGGTTTTGTTTAAACCCTTCTCGATATGTACCGAAAAAATATTATTGATTAATCTATAAGCTTAAACCGATATGTATCGAAACAACATTTGAAATCATCGATAAACTTAAGCCGATATGTATCGAAATAATATTATTGTCATTTATAACCTACGTCGATATGTATCGAAACAATACTATTAATTAAGCTATGAATCTTCGACGATATGTATCGAAAAGAGAGTACAAACCTGAAAGTTTGAATAGGCAATGGGCTCGTCTCGATAATTGCAGATAATCCTCACTCCCAAAATAATAATTGGTCGGCGAAGCACGTGGCACAGAGCGAATACGTGAATTTGCTCAAGGGACTCGCCAGGCAACCTGGCCCGGCGAAGCAAAGCCTCCCAGTCGCGACGCCATTGCGCTTCGCTCAACGAATAGCAGAGCAACGAGGTGGCCAGCTGTTGCTCTTCGTAGTCGCGCCAGCGACTGTAGAAAGCGTCCTCGCAGTCGTGCAGCGACTCGGACAGAGCCCGGCGCATGCTGTTGTCCTCGTCCAGGATGCCCCAGCTGGCTTGCAGGACGCTGTCCAGCAGGCAGTCCCCTGCTGTCCGGTTCCACAGCGCCCACATTCGAAAGGCGCCGCTGTCGGCTGGCCACCAGTTGACGGCGCCAACCGATTCCAGTTCTGTTATCAATAATTATAGTGGCGCCGATATGTATTGAAAATAGAATAAATTATATATATATGATCTTTACAATATTTGGTTGGTTCCACATTGACCCTACCGATATGTATCGAAAAAAAAAAATTATCTTTAAAATAGTCTAATCCGATCCTATATTGACCCTACCGATATGTATCGAAAAAACAGATTATTAACTTTACTATACAGGTATTTAAAACCGATCCTACAATGACTACCGATATGTATCGAAAATAGAATTAACTATTGTCTTCACAATATTCAAAGCCGATCCTACATTGATCCCACCGATATGTATAAAAAAATGAATAACTTATTATCCTCTCAAAATTTAAAGCCTGTCCTACCTAAAACCTATCAAAACCGACAAACCTACATTGACCAACAAACAAAGGACCAATTATGAACATTAAACTTCCTCGGAAAAAAAACGACAAAAAACGAAACACAGTCTACCGATATGTAT
The DNA here is from genome assembly GCA_002269645.1 of Macrostomum lignano. Classification (NCBI taxonomy): domain Eukaryota; kingdom Metazoa; phylum Platyhelminthes; family Macrostomidae; genus Macrostomum; species Macrostomum lignano. Next base: position 565,247 of record NIVC01000083.1, on the reverse strand, counting down.
CAAAAATACAGATCCAATATTTAATAGCGAACCTTTCTGCACAGCGGAATCAACTACATCGCTCATTAGCTGATCTTGCACGTGCTGCGGCAGCTCGTGATAGCCCAGACTGGCGGGCAGATAGAACAGGCTGTGATCGTTTACGTAGAAGCAGGGCAGGGGGCCTTTGCGTTGACGCAGGCTGCCAACAACGTGGCGACGTATGTCGAGCGCAGTCTCTGGCGACACCTGGCAGGGTAGGCGCTTCGTGTGCGACCTGTAGTGTGGGATAGGGTAATTTTGTTTAAGAATATACCGACATGTATAATAGAGTTAGGTAGGTTACAGTAGATTTTACTTTCATATAAGCCAGTTTACCGGTGGGAAATAATCTCTACTCCAGAGTTTAGGGCAGATTCTTTGTCCCAGATGCTAGTTTAGGGTAGATTCCTGGTAGGTGTGCTGGTTTAGGGTAGATTCCTGGTAGGTGTGCTAGTTTAGGGTAGACTCTTGGCAGGTGTGCTAGTTTAGGGTAGATTCCTGGTAGGTGTGCTAGTTTAGGGTAGATTCTTGGTAGGTGTGCTAGTTTAGGGTAGACTCTTGGTAGGTGTGCTAGTTTTAGGGTAGATTCTCGGTAGATGTGCTAGTTTAGGGTAGATTCTTGGTAGATGTGCTAGTTTAGGGTAGATTCTTGGTAGATGTGCTAGTTTAGGGTAGATTCTTGGTAGGTGTGCTAGTTTTAGGGTAGATTCTTGGTAGATGTGCTAGTTTAGGGTAGATTCTCGGTAGATGTGCTAGTTTAGGGTAGATTCTTGGTAGATGTGCTAGTTTAGGGTAGATTCTTGGTAGATGTGCTAGTTTAGGGTAGATAATTTGTCCTAGATGCTAGTTTAGGGTAGACTCTTGGCAGGTGTGCTAGTTTAGGGTAGACTCTTGGCAGGTGTGCTAGTTTAGGGTAGATTCTTGGTAGATGTGCTAGTTTAGGGTAGATTCTTGGTAGATGTGCTAGTTTAGGGTAGATTCTTGGTAGATGTGCTAGTTTAGGGTAGATAATTTGTCCTAGATGCTAGTTTAGGGTAGACTCTTGGCAGGTGTGCTAGTTTAGGGTAGACTCTTGGCAGGTGTGCTAGTTTAGGGTAGACTCTTGGCAGGTGTGCTAGTTTCGGGTCGACTCTTGGCAGGTGTGCTAGTTTAGGATAGATTCTTAATCCACAAACCTGAGATGCACCGCCTGCACAAGCAGAGACATGAGCTGTTCCTGAGAGGCGCTGTATCTCACTAACAAGGATGATAAGCTCATGTTAGGCGCAAAGACAGCATTGCCGCGATAGCGGTTCAACTGAGCAGCCTCGGCTTTAGTTAATCTCCTAGCAATCGAAGCCCCAGGAGCGTTGATGTAAGCCTCCACAGGGCCAGAGTCGCCGTCAACTGCCGCTAGACAGGCGCACAGCCACAGAAAGTCGTGATCGTGATTAGGCGACTGCCGACCGCCGCAGATAACCGACGAGCTGCCGCCGACACCGACGCCGCCGCCGCCTCCGCCGGTGGCGCCCTCGGCAGGCGGACTCTCCGAGCGTCTCCGCTCGCACATGGCGCATTTAGCCGTGTTAGGCCAATTCTCGTACGTGCAAATCTTGCAAGCCCATTTGCCAAATGGATTTGTAGACTGATTTTGATTAGGCGGCGCAACGCCGGTTGCTAGGGACGCTGCCGAAGGATCCGGCGACGAAGACGACGTAGCCGATGGAGGAGCTGCCGGCGGCGGCGACGCTGAGCTCGGAGGCGGATTGGAGTTCTCGGTGTAGCACTGGACGCACCGGTGGGACCGCGGCCAGTTCAAGAAGGTGCAAGCCGGACAGGACCACTTCAGCTCCGACGGCGAGCCGGGCGGCCTGATCGGCGGCGACGTTCTAGCCCCGCCTGCCGCCGGCGTCGTTCTCGACATCGACGCAGCCGTCGTCGTCGTCGATTCATCGGCAATGACGGCATCGTCGGGCAGAATGCGGCGCCGACTCTGACGCTGTTTCTGTCTGCTACGTCGACGACTGCGACCGGCGGCCAGTTTGTAGATGTCTTCTTCTTCTTCCTCTTCGTCCTCGTCGCCTGTCCGGTTGCCATAGCAACCGTCATCGTCTTCTTCATTGTCATCGTCGTCATTTTCGCCGTCAGCTTCGCTCTGCTCGGCGGCTGACGTCGACAACGTTGTCGAATTGGTTTTTGAATTCGCAGTTTTCGTCGTCGCAGTCGGAGCCCGACTGTTGTTGCCGCCGCTGTTGCTATTGGAAACGCCTACTAAGCACTTTTTAGTGCGGCAGCAGACGCAGTGACGGGACGCGGGCCAGTTGGCGTAGGTGCACACAGGGCAGGACCATTTTTCACGCTCTGTCATGTCATCAGTTGGGGTTACGGGGGAGTTGCTTTGCAATTGAAAACTACTGTTAGTAGCTTAATCAAATAATACGCCTGCTATTTCTATTCTGTCTATGAAACATGTCTATCTGCCTTATACCTATCTATTTATCTATCTACCTACCTATCTACCTACCTACCTACCTATCTATCTATCTATCTATCTATCTATATATCTATTTATCTATCTACTTACCTACCTACCTACCTATCTATCTATCTATTTATCTATCTACCTACCTATCTATCTATCTATCTATCCATGCATCTATTCATGTATCTATCTACCTAGCTAGCTATCTATCTACCTATCTATCCATGCATCTGTCTATCTATCTATTGATCTATCAATCGATGTAACAGATGACCAGAAGTTAAGTTTGACCAGAAGTTAAGAACAAAGCAGACAAAAAGCAGACAAGAAAAAGTTAAAACCAAACGCAGTACAATAATAATAATAATAATAGTAATCGTTTAATAGGGGTTTTACCGTTTTTATTTTCAAATTGAAGATGTGGAATAGTCTCGTATAAATTTTAGGTTAAATAGACGGGCCTACGTTGCCCTGTTTTACCAATTAGATTTTTAGCGGCAAAGTCATAAAAGGGGATTGAACTGAATAATATAGGGAGCAGACGGAGCAACAAGCCTTATTTATAATAATAATGGGCGATTGAGAACACGGAACCGCAGAGGCAAAGCCGTAACAGTACACAGTAAGTACACGGGGTACTTTAAGAGGATGCACTATTAATATGTACTATTATAACAATAACAAATACAATGGTTGAAGCGGTGAGAGCAGAAAATCAGGGCAGGGACTGGCAGTGGATCGACTGTAGATCTACTGGGTGTTTAGATTACCAGGAATCTAGTATACTACTTACTAACGTTTATGTATAGTAGCAAGGAGCGGGCATTAACATAAAAACTGGAGCGAAGTAGACATACAATTATAATGTTGGGAGCTGCAGAAAGGAAAGTTTGTGAAAAAGAACAATAGCAACAAACAAACAAACAAACAAGGAAAACGAAGAAGAAACAAATATTAATATGCAAAATAATGCGAAGTATGAATGCAGCAGACACGTATTGCCTTTTGCCTGGCTATCTGTCCTATCGATTTATCTGTTTATCCGTCTACCTATCTATCTATCTATCTATCTATCTATCTATCTATCTATCTATCTATCTATCTATCTATCTATCTATCTATCTGTCTATCTATCTATCTATCTATCTATCTATCTATCTGTCTATCTATCTATCTGTCTATCTACTTATCTATCTATCTATCTATCTATCTATCTATCTATCTATCTATCTACTTATCTATCTATCTATCTATCTATCTATCTATCTATCTATCCAGTTATAATTGAAAATTAGTCTGTCTCCCTTGGACAAACAGATCTATCTATGAATGTATAAATATTTATTTAACCTGCCTATCAGCAGTTAGCCAAAGCAGACACAACTACAGCGCGCGTGAATGGAACAATTTAAAAACAAAAAAACAGCAAAAATCATCAGAGATTGAGCGGAAAGGGCAGCCGATAGAGAGTGGAGGGCACACTAGAAACGAGAGAGGCTGCTTATGAATTAATTAGTGGGCGGTGGCTTTTGAATAAATATAGATAGATAAATATTAATAGCAGAAAAGGAGACGAACACGCGACTCGGGGGTCTCAGTCAGTCAGCCAGGTGAGGATTAGCAAGGTGATTAGCGAGTTAATAACAAAACAGGTTTGTCAAATCGGGGAAACGGGGAGTCTGTGGCGGAACTGTAGATGGGAGTTGTTTTAAAGTGCAAAAAAATGGGGCTCAGAATCCCATCTGCTTTCTTTTCGCGCAACTATCCGGAACTTATTCGGTTTACATGAAATCTAGCAGGCTAGGCGGTCCAGTCGGCATTAGCGATGGCACCTTGCTGCCGCTATTGCCGCCCTCAGCTTCAGCAGCTGGCTTAGGATTTCGCCAACCGCGCCGACCTCCGCGACCGACGCCGCCGCCGCCACCGACTGGGTAACCAAGAAGTCCGCCAGCGGGCCAAGAGGCGTAATCAGAAGACGTGATACCCCACAGTAGAGACTGCGGCTGCTGCTGCTGCTGTTGTCTGAAATCGAATCTCTGAGGCTGCTGATAATTAGCGCCGTAGCCGCCGTAATAGTCCGCTTCGAATTGATAATAATTACCATAGCCGTCAGACTGGTTATGATAATAAGACCAATCGTCTTCGCTGTCGTACCAGCCGTCCAGGAGTGACGGGATGCCACCAGTGCCGCGGTTGCTGCAGTCCAGCTCCAATAGAGAGGGGATCTGGCCACTGGCCGGGGCCTCCCTATCACTAACGCTAGCGTTAGTAGCGCCCACTTCTCCATCATCATGTTCCGCCGTTCTCATCATTACTCGATTATTAATACCGCAGACTTTTTTAGCCACAGGTCGATAAGCCGACGCGGCGTCCACAGTTTCGGGCTGCAATAACAGAGGCCGAATACCGCCAACGCCCATACGCTTGCGAGCGCCGCTAGGCGTCACAATCAAGTCCATTAGAGACGGCACAGATGAAGATTGACCCTGCTTCTGTTTAGTTGATTCTCCAGTTGCCATGCCAGCCGGTTCATCCTGATCGTCAAGCGACAGCGCCATCTGATTGGAGTCGGTCAGTTCCAACAGTTCATCCTCGTCATCGTCTTGTTGCTGCTGCTGTTGATAGCCGCGCTGCTGCATCAGCCTCGGCGGCTCGTCGTGGTCGTCAAGGGCGTGCAAAGCGGCAGCGGTGGCTGCAGCAGCGGCTGCGGCATCATCGGCATCAATGTCTGCGGCCACAGCGGCGGCTACGGCGGCAACAGCGGCAGCACTAGTAGTATTACTATTAGTAGCATTATTAGTGTCCATTGCAGATAGCGACAGCGGTAGCGATGAGTCACTGCCAGTTTCGTCGCTCATTTGAAAATGAAGCTAAACCAACTAGAAATTGTGGTAATTGTGTGATAATGAGTCATAAGTGGCACAATTGGGCTTAAAGGTTTCTTGCACAATTTATTGCTACCTATTAGAACAAACCTAATGCCAGAAGCTCCATACAAATTAACTAGATTAAAAGCATTATAGCACTAAGCTACTTGAAATAAGAACTGTTAACAAGTTTCAGTTTTGCATATTTTAATATTTTTTGCTTTGTTTTGCAAACTAAATCTTAAATCTTAAATATTTGAGATTAGCTCTGAAGCCAGTAACTTTTGTACAATTTTTCTAATGATTATCACCTAATAAGCTATCTATAAGGAGGCATAGCCTTAGTGCTTCAAAGGCTAAACCTCAACTTCAATATATAAAGTTATAAATATACATTAAAATATATAATTTCTAGCCAAAACAATGAAACCTATGGGTATATTTTAAATTTAAAGCATATTAACTATTGTCTATATGGTAGGCCAGACATATTCAAGTCAACACAATATTGTGGTATTGTGGTTACAATTTTAATAATGCCATAATTTAAAAAAAAAGTGCTTTTAAGGTGCTGATTCTAAATTTAAGATTTATTTCAAAGTAGCTGAACCATTTTTTCAAAATAAAAATTTATAGTCAACAAAATCATTAGAAATATAGTAGCAGCAGCAAGTATCTTACTCTATTAGTTGACAATTTATAGATAGCAACTGCTTAAATTAGTAATAGTTACAGCTAAAGTTAGATATTATAGTCATAGATACAGTCTGTTAGAAAAAAAATAATGCAGAACACAAATCAAAGGTAATAGCAAATCAAGGAACTGGAAGATAAGCAGCATATTATAGTGTGGCAATTTTAAAAAAGAAACAAACTATAATATAGCACTTAAACATTAAATATTTAAACAAAACCTAAAATTTCCCCCTTTTTATATTTACATCCTAATTTAAATTTATTTCCAATTTTAAATATATCTCAAAGTAAAACAAAACAAAAGATTAGTTGGGAATTGAAAATAAATAGTTTATTACATTGATTGACTTTGCAATTTAAAATGATTATTTTGTCCTACAATCCCTAACCATTGTCCATATGAGAGTTGGGTATTTATTATATGATCTCTTATAAAAATGGCTGACAATCTTTTAAATCCATTTAGAATTAAAGAAGGCAGACATAAAGCCTATCTTTTGTCTTATGATCACATCGATGGCAAATTTAAATGTAGAAGATTATAGCATGAAAGTAAATAAATTGAACATAGTTTAATTGTGAACTAAAATATGCAGAAAAACTAACCAGATAGAAAGCAGGTATTAGATTGGAGACATGAAGTCTATATGTTCTGGTTTGGTATCTTTAGACATGAAGTCTATGTTTTGGTTTCATGGCATAATCTCTTTAATGGAAACTAAGTATATTCCATAATGAAAGTGAATTGTAAGACATAAGTGTGGGCAAAAGATTGCAACTAATGGCCATTATTGCAGATAGTGTCTAGTGCAGATTGGCTCCTAGTAGTACAGGCAGTCTGGTACACTGGCACAGTTTAGACCTTGGCTGCAATATATTACAGCCTATATAGGACCCTATATAGGGTCTAGTCTATATAAAAGCATGCAAAAGATAAACTTAATAGAAAGCATAGACTAGATTTTAGTTAAGTGAGTCAATTTTTTGTTACAAAAAATGTAGTGACCTTTTTTCATAGATACAAGACAAATGAAATAGAAAGTCTTGAAATATAAGAAATTTGAGCTTAAAGTTACAGGTATAAGACAAGAGTAACATGTATTATATTTATAGTGTAAAATGCCTCATTATATAATCAGTTTAATAATGAAAAATGGAAGGCAATGTATAAGTTAAGTTAAAAAATGCTTTTATTTGCTTTCAAATTCTAAAGTATAAATATACCATGTAATTATTCTATATCTAGATAACTCTTAGAACTAAAACTAGGCCTAACCTTACTATACAAGAAAGTTTGAACATTCTTAAATATAAAATTAGTGATAAAAATATATTGATGTCTAAGTCTTACATTGCCCAAAGCTTAGTAACTATATATTTATATAACTAGGCCTATATTTCTTCTACAATTTAAGACTATTCAAGTTAGGAATAGTATAAACTGAGATATAGAACTTAAAAAACTTGCATACTTTTACTATTTTCTAACATATGGTTCTAACTCTAGAGCTAAGATACTATATGAAAACAACTGTTTTTTATTATGTAAATATATTCATATTCAGGCTGAATAAAAATGTAAAAAATGACACCAAACTTAATAGTTAGGCCTAGCATTTTAACTAAAAAGTTAAATGTTTTTTCACCTAATGCACCTAAGTTTTTTCCTATAAAAAATCCTCAACTTTTATTAAAAATGATCATATTCCATAATAATTTTTTCCCCATTTAAAACTAAAAAGTGACTTTTTTTACAAAAATGTTAATAACTTCCTTAGTAGGCCTCTAACTCAACCAAATTTAATAAGTGAACTGTGAAGCCATTTTGTGATTATTTTAATCTCACTAAAGTCCTTAGGCCTTGCTTGCCCCCCCCTCTCAAAAATTTTCTGGATCTATGCCTACACATTTGCACCTATAGGCATAAGTGCTTAGCTAGATCTAGGCCCTATAATAGGGGCCTACTTAACTATACCCTAGGCCTACTGCACAATTGCACATCATAGGATATATTAGTGTTAGGCTACAGTAAAGGCTATAAAGTTTCTAGCTATTCATAAGCCCATAGGCCATAGGCCTAATATTTATTTTTAAATATAATGCTAGGCCAACTGACAATAAGGCCCTAAATTTTTACTAGTGCTAGAAGGCCTAGCCCTAAACTCAATTTTATCTTTGATAGGCCTAATGATACCTTGGAGTTCAACTAAAAAACTTAACTTAAAAGTGCAAAAAACATCTATCTAGATACTAGATAGGCCTAGTGCCTAGAATTGCTGTCCAGAATTGTTGATCCATAAAAATTATCTGACACTGACAAACTGTCCTTCGATTAATAGGGCCTAGAAACAACAATAAGGGTAGACTTAAGGCTAAGGCAATCTGATTGAGATTGATATCATCGAAATGTAGACATGTGTCCTGTGCTGTGTGCCTAGCGCGAATCTAACGTAGCCAATATTTTTGTGTTTTTGTCGTTACTCTAATTATGACAAACGATCGTGAAATATTCCAACTACCAGTCATGCCAGTCACTGACTGCAGTCAGTACCCCGAGTCAGTCAGTGTACTCCATCCCTGGATGGCTGGCTGCAAAACGATTAAAATCATTAATTTCAAAGTTTTGAATTTACTTGAAAAATAGTTAAAACAATATATATATAGTTTATTTAGTTTCTGAATAAACCTTTTTAAGTTTTCTAAATGATAGTAGTAGTAAGAAGTTGGCTCAGGCGATTAGCCTGTTTGGCCAATATATTATAGAGCTGTGTATTTGAAAATTTTTTCGAAATAGAGGTTTATAAAGACGATTGGACGACGATTGCATGACGAACGTTATTGTAAAAGATAAAGTATTTGAAAGCGCGCCAGAATTTTTACGGTATTTTTTGGACGAAAAGTGACGACTAACAACGAGTATAAATATTAATACAAAAATGAGTACAAATTACGAGGTATTAGCTTTAATTGCGAGATTACTTTGATTACGATAAGTTGCGAGTAAAGTTCGAACGAAAAATTTAAAAGAGAAAAAAAAATAACTATTTTATGCCAGTATATCAAAGCATATATAACCGTAATTACAATAGCAGTATTTTTGAAAGCGCTTTTTTTGAATAAGTAACTGAAATGATACATCTTAATCTAATAAATTCAAACTTAATAAAATCCTTAGTAACGTACGTTTGTATTGGTGTCACGTCATTAGCAGGCACGCAGTATTTCAGATTATGGGGAATGTGCGGAAGTGTTCAACATCCAATTCAATTTTTCAGAGGTGCATATAGACTTCAGAGTCTGCGAAAAAAATAGAATTTCAACTTAATTGAGAACCACAGAGAGATGTTCCGTTGCAGTGATGCCGCCGCTGGGGTGGACGCATCCCTCTCCAGGGTTCTCGAGCTGTCTGTCGAGCTCACCCCAATCATCACCAGCCTGCTGAACAAGCACTGCAAGCCTTGAAGGCAACGAGGCCACCTCAGTTCCAGCAAGTATGGCGCAGCTCCAAGATTGTCTCCGATCCCTTGCCGAAAAAAGGTGCCTCCCTGCACTGCACCTGCTGCAGTGGACAACCAGCGGGGCATCGCGCTGGAATGCACAGCATGGAAGCTTCTTAACGCAATTATGCACGACCGCCTACTGCCTCCGGCCTCAACCCGCTACTGCTGAGCCTCCAAAGCAGGTCCACTACTGAGCAGGTTGCCATCATGCACCATCCGTCATCGAGGCAGCTGCAATTGACCCGTCGACAGCGGGACGGCCCCACGAGAATAGTTCGGCACCAGCTGAGGCGTTTTTCAGGGCGACGCGCTGGCCTCTTCTGCTCTTCCTCGGTTGTAGACTACGTTGCTTCGTCCCGTATCTTTGCGAGGATATGACAGCTACTACACATGTACTTGCTGGTCCCACGCCGAAGCCAGACATCTTGATGCTGTTTCGCTGCCCCCTCTCTGTTGGGGTGATGATGGTGTGATAAAATGAAAGGCAATTAGATAAATAGCATGCACGGTGAGCAATTATTTAGGCCCTAGACAAACCTACTTGGAGCGTCAGAGATTTTAAAGCTATTGATCCTAATCGCCTATCGCCGGTCGGCGAGTCCTACCAGTCTTTCTCCAATAGCCGCAGGTACAGTACAAGAAAAGAAATAACACGAGGGAACACGAACCGAAAGATTTAGAGAGTGATGATCCTATGATACAAACTGATAACTGGCTAGACTATTTAATTTGATACTTCAAGTTACAAGATTCAAATTCAAACGGCGCAGATAACTAGAGTTGACAAAACGACAATAACGGTTAATAATAATAATTAGATTACGCAACTGGCAAGCAGATCTCAGCTGAAGAAGAGGAAAAGGAACCGAACACGACCACGGAGAAGACTCCTAACCTCTGGCCTAACCCAGAACCTACTCTCGAACGAGAGCCCTGCCGAATCGACCGTTCAACGGAGTACCGACTAAATTCTATCGGCACTGCCCTTCAGTGTAACACTGAGGCCCTCGGGGTCGAGGCCGCGTACTTGATCAGATCCGACAGTCTCTATCTAACCGCGCTTGACAGCGACGACTTCAGACAGGAATTTGCCGTAGACGTTACGCCACAAGACTGAAGCGGTTGGGCGGGGAACAAAAATATGGACCGGGCCCGATCAAAAAGAAGTTGTCTTAAGACGTCTTAGAATTGTCTTAAGATGGCTAAAGACACCTCAAGACAATTTCAAGATATCTTCCACTTTGCTTCCACAAGCTATCTTGATAAAGTTGTCTTGAAGATGACTTGAAATTGACTTTTATGAGATGTCTTGTTGAAGACATCTTTAAGACATCACCTTAAAGACTAAAAATTTACATAAACAACTGTTTCTACTGTAAGTAGGAAGTTTCAGATACAAATTTATCCAGATCGTTAAAATCAATAAAAAATAAAACAAGCAACTATTGTCTTTATTTATCTAAAAATTTTGTTGTATTGTAGTCTGTGGAAGGTGTGCCTATTATTAAAAATCCTTTACGCTTTTGGAGTGCAATTATATGCAATTTTTTGTATTGAGTCGTTACAAACTTTGAGACAAAGTTTAACTACAACAGTTTTGATTGGAGCAAATATATTTACAAAATTCTAAACAGCTAAGCATTAAAAAAGACAAAGTTGCAATATATATCGGTGATGCTTTTGTTAAAAACAGCTAAAATCAATATGGCGGAACGACATTTTTAAAAAGGACTAAAAGACAACCTTGTGCCCATGAAGGCCGCCTAATTGTCGAACACTTGCTTCTATCTTTTGTGATAAGTTTCAATTTTTAATTGGCTGCTATAGCCTATATAGATTTCTGGTGTAAGCCCTACCCTAGATTTATCTTTACTTAATGCGATAGTGTATTACTATTCGTGATGATACATCTACTATCCTCAAAGTCAAATTAGACCTTCTTAGTAGTATTTTTTACTAATTCTTCCTTGGATAGCTTCTAGGATTGTATTTCATATTCTAGTGCCAGGTGCCAGCAAAAAATCCAGATTGGCCAGAAATGTTTTTATGCAATAGGCAATTGGGATGCTATGTAACATCCTGACTTAAAAATTACAATTTTAAATTGGACCTTGGATGCAATGTTTTTTTAGTTACGCCTAGGGCCTACTGCATATCTATTGCTATGCCTAGCACTAGTAAGCACTAGTTAACTAATGAATAGTCATGTTTACATTTTAAGTTAGGCCTTAAAAGATTCTTGCAACTCACTACACATGTACTAGGCCTAAAACTAAAAATATATGATTTATTTACTTCTGGCTTTTTAAAGTCAAAGTTTTATAGATAGTTGTTGAATTGGCTTATTAGGCTATTTTGTTCTGTTGTAGGCCTCTTAGCCTTAGATAGGCCCTAGCTTCTTCCTTAGGCCTAAATAGTTTTTGTTTTGATTTTTATGTCAAAAGTAATAAATAATTTCCATGAGCCTATAGCTAGGTTTATTTTTTATATGTAGAGTGTGTATATGCACTTTTAATTTAAAATTGTACCCAGAAATTGAAAATTGCAATTTAGGGACAGTCTTATAACCTGTTTTTCTGTTAAACTTGAAGCCTCATTTGCATTGCCCTAAATCTAAAATAAGAAAAATAAAAAAATTTGCACTTTGAGCCTTAAAATTGCACTATAAAAATGAGTATAGAGTGCACTTTTGTACCTTGTCTCTGGCAAAAAAGAAAACCTTGGCCTATAGGCCTTTATATGTTGCTTCCTCTTTGCCTTTATTATTGGCTAATGGCATATATATGATGTTTTCAATATATCAATATTTTGAATATTAGGCCTAGTCATTAGTGCTTTTTTCTTGGCTAGGCCAATGAAAATTTAAATAAGAAATAGATATAGCCTTATAATTTAATATTAGGCCTATATCACATTCAAAAATTGGATTAGGCCTAATAGAGAATAAATAGAGTTGGTATGCCTAGAAGTTTTATATAAAATTGATATTCTAATCTTTTTATTTTGCTTTGAGATTAGGCCCTAAGCTTTAGCCTATGTATTTAAGCCTAAGGCAAAGGTATTGTATAATACACTTGTGTGAATATATAGTAGGGGCCTAGGCAATTTATTTATTAGATTTTTAAAGTATATTAGTAAAATAATCTATTATTTATTATTTATTGTTTTTTACTTATGAATTTTAAATTATTTCAGCCTAACAACCTATAAACTATAACCTTTATTAAACTTATCCTTTTCAGCCTTATCAACACATGCTATCCATCATAGTGGAAGCTAACCTGGATCTTGAATCTTCCTGGATTGAGCCAATTCTAAACTAGTAGTTGGCTAGCAAAGGATCAATTTACAGCAAGTTTTCCACCAAGCAATGAGCAACTTAGTCATTATTGCATTAACCAAGTATTTCCATGCAATGACTGGGTATGATGCATTATAAAATTATACACTTGCACTTGAGTATTTTTGCATTTTTATTTAGTGTATTTTAACTTGTTTTTGATTCACCATTTTATTGCTTCTGTGACTTTTAAACTGTGTCTTTTATAAAATGAAAATATAAATCATAAATAATAAATTACATTGAACCATGTTTAGAAGCCTACTAAATAGCTTCTCTTTCATATCAATATTGCCTGAAACGAAACAAAAGAGTGCTGTAATATTTTTAGTCATTTTTCTTTTAAACAACTGTGATTGCAATGGCAACAGCATTTCTTAAATGATCTTGGGCAAGACGTCTTCTGCAAGTCATCTGGAAGATGTCTTTAAGTAGATTTTAAGATGTCTTGAAGATGTCTGAAGACGTCTTTAAGTTATCTCTAAGTTGTCTACAAGTGTTGCAAGGAGCCAATTTTTAGACCGAAATAAGTCAATTGTAAGATGTCTTGAAGACATCTTTCTGTCTTATGCAAGGCATCTTTAAGACATAATTAAGCCAACTTTTTTTGATCGGGGGGGTGACGAAATCAAAACGCCTCAAAGCGCGAACCAAAGGGAAACAGCTAGGCCACCGGCCGGGAAGCTGGAACACAAACCAAGAATCGGGGAAAGAAGGGCGGAAAAGGAGGAAAAGGAGGAAAAGTGAGATCCGATTGCCAAATACACTTTCATATATAGTCAGAGTCACAACCCCTCAAAACCCCCCTCAAGCCGGGTGGTGGTCGTCTGGCCGGCCGCTTGCTTAAGCCGAATTGTACTGTGCCCGCGGCGCCGGGTAGAATTGAAACTTGCCGCGTGCCAGGGTCCAGGCCGGTTCTGATTGGCTGGCCGCGCAAAGCTGGGGTTCGCAGACAACTCAACCCTCCGCTGAGTCACAAATAGCGTCTGACTTCTAGCCTGTTTACAATTTTAGATTTCAACCAACTAGAAAAAGTACACAAAAAACGCATGACTAAACTAGAGCAAAATAATAATTCAATAACAATAATGCAAAACCTAACTAATAGAATACGCAAAAGATGCTCACACTACAATGGAATTCTCGAGAGACTAGCTGAGGATGTCCAGCAGTTGTGATTTGTCCACTGTCGAGTCTTGATCAGTGAAACTCGATAATTTGGCAACAGGGGTGTCCATAGTCATCTGGTGCCACCAGTTGAAGGTCCAGAAGCTCCGCCTGGGCGAAGGCCAGTGACCAACAAAGTCAGAGCTGATGCAGTCACATGTCACACGTAGTCCACGTGCTGATGAAATCTGAAGGCTTGGCAAGGCTGCACTTAGGCGCAGTGCTGATTGGCGCACATTTTCATCATTTCTAACGGTTGACCACGTTAGAATAATAAATTTATAACTCTTCTATTTAAATTCGCTATAAACACACGAAATTGTTTTTATTATGACGAGTAAACGACTTTCAAAGTAGTTTAAGTTTTAAAACTGTATAGGGATTAAAACAGTTCTAAACAATTTTCACACACAATGCAGCCGTAAGAGAAACGTAATAAAAACTCTCATTAACATTCTTGTAAGTTGGAAAATACAAAATATGGTCACTATTTGCAGGAATTTTTCAAATTGTACAGTTCAACTAGAAGAAATACGGTGAATAAAAGTTACAGTCATACTCACGAAGGTTTGAATGGTGCTCAGACAATTAAGTAGTAAAGTAGGACTCATAGACATTAGAATGGGACACATGAACATTAGAATGGGACTCATAGACATTAGGATCAGACCCATATTCCCTATTCACCATTCACTATTCACTATTCACTATTCACTATTCAGTATTCACTATTCACTATTCACTATTCACTATTCACCATTCACTTTTCAGTATTCACTATTCACTATTCACTATTCACCATTCACTTTTCAGTATTCACTATTCACTATTCACTATTCACTATTCACCATTCACTTTTCAGTATTCACTATTCACTATTCACTATTCACTATTCACTATTCACTACTCACTATTCACTATACAGTATTCACTATTCACTTGTCTTACTTATTTTAAGCCTTCAAGTCTTCATAATCGACTTCTCTCAACACTGCCACGCGATTTGTCAATTCCTGACTGTTAGACATTCGAAGCTCTTCATAGAGTACCTAAAATATAGGGGACTCCCATGTCGTTTAGGTAGTAATAGACTCCTTGTTCTTCGTAAATATCTGGATATTCACGGTAGACTCCAATCGGGTTGACGAAGGTGCAGTAGCCGTGCCACCAGCCACACGAAAACTGTTTTGCGCATTTGTCACTACTGAACATGTCGTTGTCGGAATCAAATGTGGTGAAGAACTGGTTGTTAGGAGACCAGCGCAGTTCAGTGCGCTGTCCAACACTCGATTTGGTCGCGTCCAGAGGTCCCATCGAGCACTTGTACTTATCGGCCGCTGTGGCAACAGAGAACGGAGCATTCTCAGCCCAGTGGCGGTGAGCGGTGAGCTGGTGCAGCCTCTCCAGCCACATCCAGTAGTTGAGACTCTCGCCCTGACCAAATCCGCTCGCGTATTCCGACCAGCTGCGGATGAAGCTGACGGAGCCGTCGACTCTGCGCTGGAAAGTCGTCCAGCACTTCACCGGCTCCCTCATCTGGAACGAGGGGAGCGATATGTTCAGTTGCGGTGCTGCAAAGTGCAGAGGCGGCAAAGCAAAGACAAGCTCACTCACCCACAGCTGAGGCAGGCTGGAGTTGCTGCATGGCGTGCCGGCACTTCCTGCAGGCGTCCATCGCTCCCCGATCGCAGGCCAGCAGCGAGCAGGAGCCGGAGCTCGCGTCGAAGTGGACAGCATCCGCGTTCTCAGCAGGCGTCACGCAATGAATGTCATTGAACGCCAGCTTCACCGCCAGCACCCGGTACTCGGCGAGGTCGCCTCGCTGGATCTCCCAGTCGGATTCTGCCGCCGCCAAGAGAGCAAAGGTGATTATTAGAAAATGCATTTACAGCAGGTAGCTTGGATTCTGTGGCTTGCTAGTTGTTACACTGTGAGCCTTGGTTGAGAGATCCGCGCTAATAAGTTCAGTTCAAGTGCGGGGTTGTAAATTGTTTACGTCACAAATTGCATGGCAATCATTAAAGCATCATTAAAATAAATTGTGCACCAAACGCGATTAACGCAGGTCTTGCGAATGTTAATCATGAGGATGCCATTTGACTTACAAAATGGCACTTTAAGAACAAAATGCATGCAATAGTAGGATATTGCAAGCATAATAATGGTAATGATTTCATCGAATCAGTTTGGATAATTTTTGTGCAGTAAATGAGTAATTGGCACTAATTATACTTCTAAAGTTTCATTCTAGATCACTAGCTTGCTATAAAATCTGAAAGAAAAAATACTTGTATAGTCATAACTTACGTTTATTCTACTGAAAGTGGCTCACTCGATGTTAAAATCTGGACATAGTATACATGTACGAGTGTATATCTATGCTCAGCAACATCGAATATACTCTGCCGTATAACTCTGCCGTAACTCTGCCATCTATACTCTGCCGTATAACTGCAGAGGTCGTATGTACCAACGAAATCTACTAGTGAACATAATGGCAACAGTTTTGGGCTCAGAGAGTTCCAGACCGTTGTCATTAGTCCAGGATTCTGCTTTGCAGATAAAGCTCTGCATCAGATCCCTGAGCGTGCTGGGGGACGGCCCTGCCACAATGGCAGTGACGTCGTCAGCATCCCCGACTTTGAAGACGGGATCAGGTCGGGAGTCACCCAGAAGAGCGTCCATGACCAGGTTCCAGAGCGTCGGGGTGAGGACTCCGCCTTGGGGTCCACCCTTACAGACTCTGGCGGAGGCAGTTTGCCCAAGAAGTTGGGCAGTGACCGTACGGTTGGAGATCATGTACATGATCCACCGTATGAGGGTAGCGTGAGCTTTGCGGTTTTGAAGGGCCCTCTGAAACGCTTCAAAGATAACGTTGTCGAAGGCGCCAACAATGTCGAGAAAAAGAGCCAGGGCGTAGCCGTCACCCAGTACCGCCCGTTCAATCTTCTTGACTATCGCATGCAGGGCGCTGTCAGTCGACCTCCCTGAATGGAAGGCGTGCTGATTATTGCTGAGGGGCATCGCTGTCAGCTCGCATGAAAGCAGCCGCCATAGAATGAGCCTCTTGGTGAGCTTAAGCATTGCTGACGTTAAGCTAATTGGGCTGAAGGCCTTGACGCTCTGGTAGTCACCCAAATCACCCAAAGGTAGTTGCAGAGCATGAGGTTTGTGTTAGAGATGAGGGCTAGAAGCAACTCCCCTCTATTATTGCTGTCTTTGCTGCCCCAGTGCTTACAGTATGATGCGTTGAGGTCTCCCCCTAAGCACAGCTCAGCGTTCTGCAGTACTGCGCAAGGCGCAGTAGACTCTCAGGTGCAGGGTCTCTGTCACCTGGGATATAAATCGAGGCAACATCGAGGAGAGATGATTAGATTGGATGACAGAGGTCTCCATCTGAGAGATCAGTCCTCAGCCAAGCCTGGAGATGGCTGGCAGCGAGGATAGCCGCTCTAGGGCGGCTGTTCCCCGGGCCACACATAAAAATCAGAGTAGCCAGAGGGAATGTTGGGCAACTTACCGTTGCGCATCCAGGGTTCAGGATTAGGCCTGGCCTGTACAGCTCAGCTATCTTCATCAGATTTACTGACGCAGATACGCAATGCTGTATATTTATTTGCAGACGGAATGTTGCTCGTTTGGAAGCGTGGAGCTTAGTCATACTGTATTAAATGCTATAGCTGGCTAGAACTAGGCAAACTAGGTCGCAGTTTTGGCAAAATTGATTTCAGTTTTCAAAGAGTTGTCTGTGGCTGAAACTCGAATCATGACTGAGCAGACTTGGCCTAGACAGCAAAATTATAAGTGATATTTTTTCCGCGGGCAAAATTGATTGCAGTTTTGGCAAACTAGATCGCAAAAAGGTATTGGGCCGTATGAATAAAAAAAAGAAATTTTTTTCTTGCAAGAAATCCAAGAATTTCTTGCGTTTAAAAGAATAAAAAACTGCGAGTTTCTTGCAAGATTTTCTCGCCAAGAAAATCTCGAGCTTTCACAAGAAAAGATTTGCTCGGCAAGAAAATCTCACGAGGAAAAGATTTTCTTGCTTTCTGATGAATAATTATACCCCCCACGCAGCGTCTTATAACATGCTCGCAGTTTTTTTTGCATTGTTTCTGGGCTCCTGCAAAGAGTAATCACGATATACATGTAAAAAATTGGCAACCATTCGATGCCAGGACGCTCAATCTCAGGGTAAAATTTCAAAGCAAAGTGACTTTCCTGTCACCTGATGTTCAGGTAAACTCCACATGGATTTTGCCACTTTCTAGTAGGATTTTTCTGGACGGATTTTCGGTGTTCACGTGGTTTTAGCCATAGACACAGCATGGGCTGCGCCCAAGCCTGAGGAGACGGCCGTCGATTCCACGTCACCGACATCTTGGTTTGGGCCCTAGACAACTTTCAGCCAAGTGGCAGTCGCCGAGAAAATCTCACGAGCCGAGAAACTTTTATTCATGTCTTTTCTAGAATATCTTGACTCGTAAGATTTTCTCCAACAGATTTTCTTGCCGGAAAAGAATTTCTTTAAAGAAATTCTTGGCTCGAAAGAAAATCTTTAAAGATTTTCTCACGTTTTATTCATACGGCCCATTGTTTGCGTTCTTTTATTGCACACGTATTTTATACATGCGATATGAAAATGTATGTATGCACTTAATATACAAAATTATTGTTGTCCTTGGCAGGCTACATTAAAAATGGATGAAAGAATACATGTAATGAGATTAAGATTAGCATCCGTGACATTTCACAGCAAAGAGAAAAACTTTAAGGAGCTTGTGCTGGCTGGATACACACATGTACGATCGTATGTATATCTGCAATAAGCATTTCAAAATGCAACGTGTTTTTTGAGTTTAGTTAAACAAAAACATGTTTTAGTAGTATAAATAGCTCAGTTAGAAACTAAAAAAAAGTTTGATGAAACAGTGGAAATGGAGAACAAAAACTTAGCCTTTTGTTCAAGATTCTAAGCTTCCATTTTGCATAAGATGAAATAATAATTTGTGCGAAACTCTTAATAATTTATACTTTTTTCAAAGCATATTATGCTTTAAATTTTCAAATTTTAAATTTTCAAGCTAATAAGTATCCAAAATTGGGTTGTAAACCAATTTTTATACACAGTTTTGTTTAAATTGGTACAGACCAACAGTAACTACAAAACAAACTAATAAACTCGTGTGTACAAGAAACCAAGTATAAGGCGGTCATTAAAAAGACGTATTTTAAAAAAAACACTGCTTTACACAATGATAGTAGACAAGCGTTTTACATTTGGTCGTTAGCTAGCTACATGAAAGCTCTATAAAATTAACCTTCCCTTTACTTATCTAAATAAACATTGTATTTTCTTGCCTAGATAGATGATTGAGCAAGGCCTAACCAGCGGATAGCATGCATATTTAAAGAATAGATACACATTTGGCTATTATTGTACATGTACATATGTTTTAGATAGATACATGTTCAAAGGCCTAGAAGTTGGCCAGTAAAAAATTTTATTTTAATATAGCATTTTCATGCCAATGGAGTCAGGGAGCTAGCGCGACAATCAAGCTACATGTATTAAAGACTTGCTTTTATTGTCTATGGCCCAAAAGGGGTCTGGGGAGCAGCCACTTGGAGAATATAGTGCCTGCCTTCGACCATCGACAATAACAGGTTCCATCAGACAAGATGGAGTCACTGCGTGGAAAGGATCGATTGCGCGTCCAATTTGCCAACTTGGCTTCTCCTCAGGCCCCTTTTGGGCCATAGACAACAAGCTTGATTCTCCCGCTAGGAATTAAACTGCATTGATCCAGGTCTGAATTGCCTTGAAAATCGCCATAAAAATTTAAATATGAGAACGCAAGCCTCATGCATAGCAGTTATATATACATGTGAAAAGACAATTTGATTGCAATGGAATGATGGGTAGTCTGGTGAAGAAATTAGTCTTTGGGACTTGAAAATTTTGTACCCATTTGTTACGGATTTTTCATTAAAATAAGACTTCACTTCCAATTTAGAAATTAGGAATCTAGACACAGTAGATTCTGGACTCTAGACACACTCGATTCGGAACTCTAGACACACTGGATTCGGGACTCCGGACACATTACCGATTTGGGACTCTTTGGGACCGATAGCACGAAATGCTCAGAGTTAAGCCACACTGTCATTCGACGGTGGAACAACAATTCGAGTTCGTCTTCTAGCAGCAAAAATGTTACCAGACTGTAGCGCGCTAATTAAGTCGTCCATCTCACCCTCGGACTGCTGTTGGTGAGTCTGTTGTTGCTGTTGTTGTTGCTTCTTCTGCATTGTTTGCTTTTGCAATTGTTGCTGACTACTCAGTCGCTGTTGCTGTTGCTGTTGCTTTTGCTGTTGCTGTTGTTGTTGTTGGCGTCGTGTCTGCTGCTGCTGTTCCAGCTTCATCTGGTGACTGGCCTTGGCCACCTCTCGGACGAAGCGGGCCAACTCTTGGAGCAGCGTGGGATCATCTTGCGGCTCCGCCAGGTACCTGAGGGGTTTCGAGGTCTTAGCTTGGAATTGAATGGAAATAAATTTTTGTGGTTTACTGGTTCTGTTGGTGCATGCATTTAGTTTTAATTTATTAAGTGCCAATCAAATAAAGAGTCCCCACTTGCTGCAGCAGCAGCCTCTGTCAAAGAACTGCTCTCGGCCATAGACAATAAACCCAATCAAAGCCACTGTCACAGAACTGCAGTAGAAGTAGAGAAGTTCAAAGCAAATAATCTGGCAATAGAACTTCATTGTACCATGACCTTTGTGCCCGCTGGGCACTTATTTTTGCCTTTTAATGCCATAGACTACATTTAAGCCCGCTTGTGATTTTGAGGGTTTGAGGTCGGTACCGTATGTGATTAAATCCCGAGAGCCGAGAGCCGAGAGCAGTATACTTAACTGCCCGCTAATTTGCAGTAATGACATTTAACGTCCGATTATTCTGTCCCACTTTGTCAAGGACACAAATGTCTATGGCACAATAATAGTAATACCCATGCTTTAAGGGCGTTAATGTACTATTACTGACATTTGGTGCTGATTTTTGAATGGAATTGTCCACTTGATTGACTAAATTGACATGATTGAGCTAGGAACTCACCTGTGGACACACACATTTAAAGTTTAGGTACCTGGTTACCCGGACTTACATGTGAAGTTTTTAAATATATTAAGTATTCACGTCTCTCACCTGTGCAGCTGGTCCCACAGGGCCTGGCATTCGGTTAGCGCCGACTTTAGACTACGCAGCTCGGCGCTAATTTGGCGCCCAGTTTCTGGCGCCAATTGGGCGCGAACGGCATCAGTGAATGCGGAGCTCAAAGAGGCGACCTCTTCGGCGAGTTCTCGGGGCGTCGGAGATCTTGCGGCCTGTAGAATAGAAATTTTTTTTAATAACTTGTTTCGCTTGACTGTGCTATTTTGTCCTCCTTCGTGTGCAATTTTGTCCTTTATGTGTCATTTTTTCCTCCTTTACTTGCAATTTTACCCTCCTTCGTGTGTCATTTTGTCCTCATTTAGTTTCGAGCTTGTAAATTTTCTTTGCCGTTTTGTCGAGGCTGCCGTGTGGCGTCGTCTCATTTCACTCACCTGCGCCAGCTTCTGCAGTTGCGACGGAAGCGCCATCAAACTGGAATCGAATGCCAACAAAAAGTGCAACGCCGTTGAGCAAGTTGACGTAGACGCGGCCTTCGACGATGCCGACGTTCCAGTCGTCCTGGCGTCCAGCAACCGGGACAGACCCGAAACCCGGACGCCTCGGAGTGCCTGATTTGGACTCGGGCCAAGTAGGGCCGCCAAGGCCGCTGTCAAAGTCAGGAGACGCCTCAGGGCTCGACTTTCCAGCGCTTGACGACAGGCAGCCGACAGCAGCGCCAGGTGATTGCGGCAGTCGATGGACTTTTCGGCGAATCCGTGACGAAAGGCGAGAGCTCGGAGCTTCTCGGTGAACTGCGGTGCCGAGCTGAGGCGCAGCATGAAAGTTGCTGCTTGGCCCTGAGATATGAAAAGTAAGTTGAGATGTTTAAGGGCTAACACTCGCTACACTCGAAAAATGCAATATCAAGGTAGGAAGGTTCCAATTTTTTAGCACTGACTTGACCATACGATACTTGTTTAATTTGCAATTAGGAAGAAAGCGAAGTCCATATATACACAAGATGGGCCACTAATTAACCAATTATGTGGCCATAGAAGCTAATGTAAAAAATGTTGCTTCTCGCGACAGCGCGAAAATCAACTACTGAACTCAATTTCGTCAGAAGTCTCTGCAGTGAATTCATGTGAATTCATCATTCTTAGTTCAATTGAGTAGCTTTTTAATTAATTCATGCGAAGCTTTATTCAATTCTCAAAAAATAGCGTCTATGTCCCTAAGCTACTGAACTCAAATTTAAGCAACCCATTTCGGGTTTTTTAGCACAAGTGACGAAAAACAGCGGTCGCACTTTCCCCATTGCCGCAATACAAAGTGGCCTATCTAGGGAATATAAGATCTATGGTTGAAAGTCTAAACGAAGCAGTTTTCAACTGAGTTTGTCTATGGTAAAAAAACCCAGCTTAATGCAATGCAATCGGGCTAATTTATGCATTTTGTGTATTGCCTCGATTTTGACGTCAACGAAGCGGCCAATCGACCTGAGCCGTGGACGACTCCAGTTGGCAGGCGGCATCATACGTACCGATCGTCGTACTGCCTGCAAGTTGATGCCCCAACTCGTAAATAGACTTTTCTGCATTGGACCTATGCAAGGTTGCTTTTGCAAAGTTTATTTAAACTATTACTTGATGGCAGGCCTGTGGGGCTGTGGACAAAAGGATAACCCGTTGAAAACGATGCCGTGACAATAATCGCTAAAAATTCTGTTGTTATTCTGGAAACTCTGTCGCGATTCTTGCGACTTATTAACGACTCGAACGCGTCTCATGCAACGGAGAGGCAGAGTTGCAGAATCGTAAAAGAATCGCAAGAAATTCATTCAAGAATCGTTTATGTATAGGCTAGCTAGAGTGCAAGTAAAGTTCAATAGGACTGAGTGTTTATTGCATAATTGTAACGATCCGACTCTGTAACGCGTCCAGAGCGTCTCAGAAGTGACGCACTAGCGATTCTACAGTGACGCTAAAGCACTTCTTCTGCGACTTTTTAGCGATTGGAGAACACCGTTGAAACTCTAATTCATCAAGCGACGCAAATGCGCTTCAAACACAACTCAGTGACTACTCTACAGAGACTTTAGCACGCCTCAAATACGATTCCAGAGTCGTTTCAGAGTTGCAGCCAATAAAACGATTCAAATTGATTCTTAGATGACTCTTTGACGACTTTTTTGCCACTTGTACCGTGACTTCTCGTCGTTTTTGATTCGTTTAGAGTCACTTCTTTCCTAATTTACCTGTGTCATTTGCAATGACTCTGAAACGACTCTGGGGCGACCCAAGTGACTCTGGGACGCTTCTTGGCTTAGGTACCGTTTCCATTGGGTAAACTCGATGAATTTTTTCGTCAGTTTGTAGAAGACTAGTCGTGCTGTTGCGATGGCTCAATTGATGGCGACGTGAACAGAAATTATAAAAGGGTAAACTTAGTATTGACATTTCTACAAGGCCACTTGGGCATGCCACATCTACTAAGCATCTTACCAGTGGCAGCTTAGCAGACGCTGCCCGTTTCAACTGCGCAGCTTCATCCTGCGTTGGCATAGCAACGGCTAGAAGCTGCTGACACAGGTGTCCGGACAGGCAGTTCTCAGCGTCCATGCTGGTCACAGCTTCGATCAATTTTTGATCGTCAATCTGCGACATTCGCAAGCTCTGCAACAAAATCTCCAAGGCTTTCCGCCGTTCCGGACTCAGAATCTCCGCGTAGGAAGTTGACGAACGCTGGCTTAAATGCTGGCTGGTTGCGGGCGGCTGGTTGTCAGTCATCCGCTGGTGCAATAGGGAAAGCTGGCCCTGCTGTCCATCTGCCGACAGCTGATTTTCGCTGTCCGCCAAGTCGTCCGAGGCTGTCGGCTTGTCGCCGAATGCTCGCTCAATATCGCGCAGATTGATCTCGGAGATGGCCTGTTGATTGATTGATTTATTGATTTATTGACTGATTGATTGACTGACAATTAGTTTTTTGATTGTTTGCTTAATTATGCAATAATTGATTAGTTTATTTATCGATCGAATGATTGATTAATTGTCTTATTGATTTTTTGATTGACTGACTGATTGACTGACTGACTGATTGATTGACTGATTGATTGACTTATCTGACGGACGCTGACGGACTCACTCGAACAGCAAGTCGATGCGGCGCACGCTGGTCTGCTGCGCGCCGCCTTCAACATCGGCGTCGAGCGAGTCACCAACGCGGCACTCTATCGCCGCGCTGGCCTGCCACGTCCAAGTGATCTACTGCGCCGTCGGCGACTCCAGCTCGCAGGCCATCTCATCCGCGCCGAGTCGTACTGCCCACAGCCGGTGCAGGAGGTGCTGCTGCTCACGCTGCAGGCACCCTACCGGCGAGGTCAAGCGCGAACTCGGCGTTATGTCGACTGTCTGCTGGCTGACGCCGGCGCCCCGGACACTGCCGGTGGCGCGGCCTTTGTTCGCGCCCAAGCCATGAAGCGCGCCCTGTGACGCTGACTTTTACCATCATGACAGCGTATTTTGTTGTTGTTGTTGTATTGACTTATTGATTTATGTGTGATTGAATGATTTATTGATTTATGTGTGACTGAAAGATTTATTTTTTTATTCGCAGATTGATTGAATTGATTGTTTGGTTAATTGATCGCAAAATTTTACTGATTGAGGCTCCTACTATGGAAACCATAGAAAACCGTACACCTAAAAACCAAGCACGAAACAGAAGACAAGAGTACACAGTTTGCCACTTTAGCGTCACCTGCTCAACGCTGACCCGAGACCACAGGCTGTCTGAGCCAGGCTCCGACTGCAGCAGCGGTGCGTGAAATCGGCGAACTCGGACACGAGGCCTGGCGAATTTCGGGGCCGCAGTGCCGGAGGCTGGCGGACCGCCCGGTGGCGGCGGTGGCGGCGGCGGCGGCGGCGGCGGTGGCGGTGGTGGCGGCGGTGGAGCTGGAGGCGGTGCTGGCGGAGGTGCCGGAGGAGCTGACGAAGAAGTCGCATCGGTTTTGTCTAAAAGTTGAATTTGTTTAAATAACGCTGCGATGTTCAGTTTTGACACCAGAAGCGGTAATTTTTCAAGGTCTTTGTCTTTACTGTCGGTCTAGACCTCCTGACCCCGACGCTTGACATTCTGCGCTTGACCCTGTCCCTAGACAGTCAGTCTTTGACCACGCCTCCAGTAAGTTCGACCATGATACCGACCCTAGACAGTACTCCGGCCTTGACCTCAACCCTAGACAGTCCTCCGGACTTAGCACAGACCCTAGACAGTCCTTCGGCCTTGACCCCGACCCTAGACAGTCCTCCGACCTTGACCCCGACCCTAGACAGTCCTCCGGACTTAGCCCAGACCCTAGACAGTCCTCCGGCCTTGACCCCGACCCTAGACAGTCCTCCGGACTTAGCCCAGACCCTAGACAGTCCTCCGACCTTGACCCCGACCCTAGACAGTCCTCCGGACTTAGCCCAGACCCTAGACAGTCCTCCGACCTTGACCCCGACCCTAGACAGTCCTCCGACCTTGACCCCGACCCTAGACAGTCCTCTGGACTTAGCCCAGACCCTAGACAGTCCTCCGACCTTGACCCCGACCCTAGACAGTCCTCCGGACTTAGCCCAGACCCTAGACAGTCCTCCGACCTTGACCCCAACCCTAGACAGTCCTCCGACCTTGACCCCGACCCTAGACAGTCCTCCGGACTTAGCCCAGACCCTAGACAGTCCTCCGGCCTTGACCCCGACCCTAGACAGTCCTCTGGACTTAGCCCAGACCCTAGACAGTCCTCCGACCTTGACCCCGACCCTAGACAGTCCTCCGGACTTAGCCCAGACCCTAGACAGTTCTCCGACCTTGACCCCGACCCTAGACAGTCCTCCAACCTTGACCCCAACCTTAGATAGTCCGCTCGAAATCCACTTTCAATCACCTTTAGTCACCATGCGCGACTCCAGTAGCTTCACTGTTTCCCTCAGCCGGTCAATCTCCATGGCTTGCGCTTCCAACAGCTGATCCTTTCCGGCCAGCGATCGCTTTCCAGCTTCCAGATCTTCCTGCATCAGCTGACCCCGGTGTCGAAGCTCGTCGATCTGCTCTGACAGCTTGCCAAGTTCCGTCTCCAGCTCCTCGAGTCGGCGCTCTACCCGATTTACGCATAAACCAGGCAGCAGACGAATTGTTGAGTCATTTTCATCGACGGTTCCGTCAACTTCGTCGACATCGACAACATCGGGATAGTCAATGTCAGCTGCAGGCTGTTGGCACAGTTGCTCCATCATGAGGGCGGCCAGTCGAAGCCGTGCTTGCCGCCTCTCGGCCAGCATCAGGCCGCAACTCTCCAGCATCGCGCGTCCATGACAACCGTCGTCAAGCATCTCTATGGTAGAGGCAAGATCGTTCGAATCTGGCGTCGACTCCGACAGCCAGGCGGCCATCTCGGCGGCGTCGTCGGCTGCCAGACTGCGAAACGCGTCGCACTGGCGAGCGAAATTCGGCGCCTGACGATGTGGCGACTCCGCCAGCAGCTGGTCGATGCCCCAGCGGCGCAGGTCGGCGCGGAGCAGCAATCGTCGACGCAGCTGACTTTGACGCAGATGCTGATCGACTGACCGATCGCTAGAAGCGCGGAGGAGCGTTGTCTGATGAGTCGGTGGCGCACAGTGCAGCAGGGCGTTGATCAGCGCCAGCAGGGACACTGCAAGGTCAACGCTGACCGCCCAGGCCAGCTCGCGAACCAGCAAGTGAAATCGTCGACCACCAGCGATAGCTTGTCGATCAAAGGCTCGCATGACCCGATGCCAGCCGGGGCCCAAAGCTAGCACGGCTAGCATGTTGCTAGCGTACAGCTTGGCGTGGCTGTTCACTTTGGTTACTAGGGCGCCTAGCAACGAGTCGGCTAAGCTGGGATGCTCGGAAACTGCGTCTCTGCCTAACTGGCTGTTCATAGCGCAGTAGAGGCAGCGCAGGAGGCTCACCGCTATCGCATCGTCGTAGCTGTCTATGGCCAGCACCTCGGCTAGGGCGTCCAGGCCGCCGCCGTCTAGGAAAGCGCGAACGAAGCTGATTGGCTGAGAGCGGAGCGAAGCTGCCAAGCCGTCCAATAGGCGAGCGGGAGAGTCGTCTACAACCATGCGCTGAAGGTTATGGGGGTTGGGGATGGGGGAGGGTGTGCAGCTGATTTCTGATTGGCTGAGAATACGAGCAATATTTTCCTATTTTATCACAGCCTCAGTCCTGTTTCCCAATGAAAATTCTTACCTGTGACATCAGCTTCAAATAGTAAAGATAGACTGACAGCTGGTTCTTGTTTTCGCTGTTAGAATTGTCCTAAAATAGTGAAAAATTAAATCAGAAAAACACAGTTTCATTATTTTGGGTAAATAAAATGCAAAGCTTACTACTGTTAGACTCGTTAATCAGTAGGTAAGTTCGCGCATAATTGCAGCACTGTGACCGTATAATGTTGCGAACTGTTATTGAAGTCGCTAAGGGCGCACACTCGAAAAATGCAATTGATCAGAGGAATGAAAAATGAGCCGAAAAAAGCGGAATCGCAGGTTTGGTAATGCGTTAATTGCTCTCGCACTGCCTACTCAATCTACTTGATTGCGCTGCCATTGCAAAAAAAAAAGTTATTAAAGTTGATTTACCAAATAACTGATCCGGAATGTGTTTCAACTCTGTGAAAGTTGGCTAAAATTTGATAGAAATTTTTCGATTGGGGATTTTTGGAGTATTTTACCAATATCAGGACGGACAGGTAACTACTAATAAATAACGGTGCGTTCTAAAAGTGCTAATAGATGCATTTGAAATCGATTCCGGTTCCGGATTTGGAATGGACCCATGAGGGCCAACCCCATGGCCTGATTTTATGTGCCTGGCTCAGGAGCCAGCGGAATCGTGCCCAAAGCTCTCCTGCAAATATTATTATTAATACAATAATTATCACTATTGACTCCGAGATTATCTCTCATGCTTTTTGTCTCTTCACAAGCCTTTAACAAAATATCCAGGCCACCTGTTAGCCTGTCCTTTATTAGCCAGCTCTGTCCCTACTGGCACTTGACGCCTCTCAAGAGACACTTTGACTGCCTGTCAACTCCTATATAGTGTGTTGCAATCAGTCAGAAGTAACACTATATACATATTTACAAGGTACAAGCGGTGCTTATAAAACAGTGTTCAATGCCGAAGCCATTCCTCTTGGTCGAATATATAAATAGGTGAAAAAAATTGTAACTACATGTAGCTACATGTAACTCCATTTGGGTTCCAGTTGGTTTTTATGTCTGTGCGTTATTTATTATTTGCCTTTGTATAAGCTTTCCGCTAGGTGTGAAGCAACTTATAACAGCCGCTTATATTGTAATAGAACTAGCTATACGCGTTCTATAAGCCGCGATTAACTTACGGAAATAAACTTGTTTAGCAAATTTACACAAGCACAGCTAATTATTCAATGCTTTTATGATCCAAACAAAAAACAAGTTGTTAGGGGCCAAAAGGTTAGTCATAACAAAGGATCATGAGTTGGGATAATGTGTTGGGATCATGTGTTGGGATCATGAGTTGGGATCATGGGTTGGGATCATGAGTTGGGATCATGAGTTGGGATCATGAGTTGGGATCATGAATTGGGATTATGGGTTTGGAATCATAAGTTGGGATCATGAGTTGGGATTATGAATTGGGATTATGAGTTGGAATCATAAGTTGGGATCATGAGTTGGGATCAGCGAAATGGTAATTTACGAGCTGCATTTTGTTCAGGTTGAAAAGGCAGCGTTGATTCTTCGAAATCGAAGAAAGCTAATTATCTAATGAACTAATTACCTCGGTAGTGTTTAGGGTCGGTCTTTTTCACTAGAAACCAGAAGCAAAAAAAGTCCGCATCTAAACTTCTTTTGTCAACATGACTGTTCCAATATCAACTTTCTCAGGGTTTTTCGAGTTACCTGGACAAAATCTGCATAATAGAATGCACAAATTAACAAATTCTATGCACTAAGTAGACAGGTCACTGGGGTCGATCAAATTAAGACGGCCCTTTGTCCAGTCCGAAATAGAATCGTGTTTTTTGTTTAGTTTAGGATTTAGTTTAAAAAAATTAAGTTTTCGCAGTTACACGACAAAATAGAAAAATTTTTTACTGTAGATTGTAACTTTAAATTCCAATATATACTAATGGGATTTCACTAGCGCGGATTTTTTTTCGAATTCGTCCATGGCGAGACCCCATTTTGCGCTATGCGTTCTCTAATTGAGCATACTACTCGTGAATCCACATTTGCGTGCAACAAATAAATGAATTTTACAATGTTCCATTGCATTACGAGTACATGTAAATGGGGTTTTGCCATAGACCATGCTCGGCCAGGAGTGTCACCACTCGGGTTGACCGGTGCGTTGCAGTCCAGGCCAGCCCCCCCATCCCAGTCTAGACAAACACCCCACCCCAGTCTAGACCAACACCCCACCCCAGTCTAGGCCACCCCCATCCCAGTCTAGGCCAGCCCCCACCCCAGTCTAGGCCAGCCCCCACCCCAGTCTAGGCCAGCCCCCACCCCAGTCTAGGCCAGCCCCCACCCCAGTCTAGGCCAGCCCCCACCCCATTCTAGGCCAGCCCCCACCCCAGTCTAGGCCAGCCCCCACCCCATTCTAGGCCAGCCCCCACCCCAGTCTAGGCCAGCCCCCCATCCCAGTCTAGACCAGCCCCCACCCCATTCTAGGCCAGCCCCCACCCCAGTCTAGGCCAGCCCCCCATCCCAGTCTAGACCAGCACCCCACCCCAGCCAGCCCCCCACCCCAGTCTAGGCCAGCCCCCCATCCCAGTCTAGACCAGCACCCCACCCCAGTCTAGGCCAGCCCCCCATCCCAGTCTAGACCAGCCCCCACCCCATTCTAGGCCAGCCCCCACCCCAGTCTAGGCCAGCCCCCCATCCCAGTCTAGACCAGCCCCCACCCCATTCTAGGCCAGCCCCCACCCCAGTCTAGGCCAGCCCCCACCCCAGTCTAGGCCAGCCCCCACCCCATTCTAGGCCAGCCCCCACCCCAGTCTAGGCCAGCCCCCACCCCATTCTAGGCCAGCCCCCACCCCATTCTAGGCCAGCCCCACCCCAGTCTAGGCCAGCCCCCCATCCCAGTCTAGACCAGCACCCCACCCCAGTCTAGGCCAGCCCCCCATCCCAGTCTAGGCCAGCCCCCACCCCATTCTAGGCCAGCCCCCACCCCAGTCTAGGCCAGCCCCCATCCCAGTCTAGACCAGCCCCCACCCCATTCTAGGCCAGCCCCCACCCCAGTCTAGGCCAGCCCCCACCCCAGTCTAGGCCAGCCCCCACCCCATTCTAGGCCAGCCCCCACCCCAGTCTAGGCCAGCCCCCACCCCATTCTAGGCCAGCCCCCACCCCAGTCTAGGCCAGCCCCCATCCCAGTCTAGACCAGCCCCCACCCCATTCTAGGCCAGCCCCCCACCCCAGTCTAGGCCAGCCCCCCATCCCAGTCTAGACCAGCACCCCACCCCAGTATAAACCAGCCCCCCACCCAGTCTGTTTGGGGTACACAGTATTCTCTCCACCAGCCAATCAGAATACATCGCTAAATCAGTGCGCAGCAATCAGTGTGTGTGTGTGTGTGTGTGTGTGTGTGTGTGTCGGCAGTTTTCTCGTCACTGTTTAAGCTGAATCACGTGACTTTGTTTAGCTGGAGATTAACAAGCAACTCTGTTCTATATCAACTATAGCCATGAACATCTGATCGACAGTTATATAAAATTGAGTGAAAGTCGCTCAACAGTACGCTCGTACTTGAGAAACGCTTAAATGCGATTTACTTATAAAGATTAAATTCAAAAAATATTTGCTCCGTTTCTTCTTGTTCTGTTGCTTTCAACTTTCTTCCTCAAGTCAGTCAGTCAATAGTCTGGCATACTGTACGTAACCCAGCCCCAAAAGAGCTTGCTTGAGTATTTCGCGGTTTTAACAATAACGGAAAGCATATATTGAAGCGTTGGTCAAGAATGCCAATGGGAAGGCATACTCAACTATATAGCTATTGTTTAAGTTTGCTCCATTTTTTAGATTGTTCCCTCACCCGACTATATGCTGCTGCTGCTTTAGCCAGGGAGAAAAATATGCATGGCTGAGACGTGGAAGGGAGGATAGTGGGGGAGAAGGAGGGGGGAGTAGCTGAGTACAGTTACGCTGTAAATGTGCAGAGGATCTGGCAATATGCATATTTATGCTCCATGCACTATGATTTTGTCCGCCCCGACCTCATCCCCCAGTGCAGAGGGCGACGAGAGGGAGTAGAATTAGGGGGGGGGGGCAACGCCCTAAGGATTATACGTAATTGACAAAGTCTCAATTGCACACAAAAGCTAAGAAACCTAAGCTTACACTTGGCTGTCAATATGGTTGCAGATTTAATCCATGCAGGATTAAAGCTTAATGCACCAGCTGTTGCTTGACAATTTTTATTCGGTATCAAACTTTTAGTTTTGGCGTCAACTCTAGCCAAAAAATATAGATTTTTGATTTGTTAGAAGCAGCTTTGGCAGGGATTAGAGTTGGGTACATTGCAGGTATGGGCCTTATTTGGTAATCCGGGATGAGCTTAGGAGATAAGGATTTTTTCTGGCCTCATCCAAAAAGCAGTTTAGAAAATATTAGTTCGTGTTTCTAAAAATAGCAACATACCGGTATGTCCGCTTGTCAGGTAAGACAAGCACAACTAAAACACCGAAATTGTGGATGAAAGTAACTAATTTAGCAGTTGTATTTGGAGTAGATGGAACGTATTGATTGATTGACAGGTTCAACCAATTATTGCGTTGGCTTTTCTTTTTGAGATGGCTTTCTTTTAGTTGTTTGAAAGTTGCTTCTATTAGTACATGAATACCGTCTTTTACACGGAATTATAGATCATGCGATCCATTCACTAAGGTCCCGAGTTGGTAACATGAGTTGTGAGGATCATGGGTTGTGAGGATCATGGGTTGTGAGGATCATGAGTTGTAAGGATTATGAGTTGGGATCATGAGTTTTGATGATAATGAGTGATGAGAATCATGAGTTGTGAGGATCATGAGCTGTGAGGATCATGAGTTGGGATCATGAGTTGTGAGGATCATGAGTTGTGAGGATCAGGAGTTGTGAGGATCAGGAGTTGTGAGGATCATGAGTTGGGATCATGAGTTGAGATCATGAGTTTTGAAGATTATAAGTGATGAGAATCATGGGTTTTGAGGATCATGAGCTGTGAGGATTGTAAGTTGGGATCATGAGTTGGGATCTTGAGTTTGGTTTATGAGTTGGGATCTTGAGTTTGGTTTATGAGTTGGGATCATGAGTTGAGATCATGAGTTTTGAAGATTATGAGTGATGAGAATCATGGGTTTTGAGGATCATGAGCTGTGAGGATTGTAAGTTGGGATCACGAGTTGGGATCATGAGTTGGGATCATGAGTTGGGATCATGAGTTGAGATCATGAGTTTTGAAGATTATGAGTGATGAGAATCGTGGGTTTTGAGGATCATGAGCTGTGAGGATTGTAAGTTGGGATCATGAGTTGGGATCATGAGTTGGGATCATGAGTTGGGATCATGAGTTGGGATCATGAGTTGGGATCATGAGTTGGGATCATGAGTTAGGACAATGATTTTATTCCCAATCTGGCACACACACTAAGAGCTACTCACATTAGCCTGATATACAACATAAAGCTGCCATTTTTTCTCCAACGGTAGAGAGGCCGCCTTTTCCTTGGCTTCGGCACTGTCAAACAGATCGTCCTTGATTGGAAAGATTTTCGTTCTTATTGTTTTAATCTGTTTTTTTAATCAACTGTAGGTTTCAATATTCGACACAACTCACAATGATTTCATTGAAGCATCTATCGACTTCTTCTTCGGACTCCGGTCGCACCAGATCATCTGGATTGGCTAAATTAAGGCCGCCGATTTGGGAATTGGACTTGAAATGCTTATGCAGCTGTTGTTGAGAGTGAACAATGTCCTCATCGGGGGCATTCGAGCTGGTCGACGGCTTCTGACCAGCGCCGCCGACACCAAGGCAGCAGCGTGGAAGACAGTTGCGCAACTTTGACGGCTGAAAGTTTCATTTATGGCATTCAATAAAGTAGCTGAATCTGATAAAGCTCCATAAATTTAGACAAAATTATATGGCAAAGTTTATTTGTTAGCTTAAAGTTTCCTCAATGTTCTATAGGGATTTATTTCGCGGTTTGAATGAATTCATAAAATTTTAGTCATTAAAATAGTTTTTTTCAGAAGCAAAGATACCAAGTGGTAATCGTAAAGCCATTTACTAAATAATTTTGACAGACACACAGTGCAGTAGTATTTTTTATTGTTTGCAAGCGAACAGTTGCTTGAATGAATGAAAAAAATATTAACTAGGAAATATAAAAAAAATAAGCATAAAAACGAATTTCTAGTTCAGAATAGCATAAGGACAAATTATTTTTTTCGACAACTTTCTATCTATTTAACAATAAAGACTGCTACTAAGCTGTCACTTTCTTTTCCTAATTCTGCATATGTATGGTTTAAAAATATGTATTAAAACAGTCTATCAGTAAAAAAGAAATAATATTATTGATAGGATTTCAGGTCAAAGATTTTTTGTTTTGAAATGTGACAAAAACAGAAAAAAAACATTGGACACTGAATTTTATATCGATCGTTTCCTTGAATTATCAATTTTCAAATTAAGAATGAATGCTTCCCAAGTTTTTAATTTCGTGGGTTTGAATTATAAAATTTATCACAGAAAACTTTTTTAAAAGCAATTTAAGCAATATATAGCAACTAATATAGCCTTATATCGAGTTTTGGGGCCTTTTTTTCTGTGTCTGTTGTTTTAACAGGTCACTTTTGAGCAGCTATTGGTTCAAAATGCCTCTCAACAAGCAATTTCTTAAAGCAATAATATAATATTGAGATACTACGATACGAATCGATAGTACAGTACTGTACTAAATCATGATCCGGTATGAAAGACCTGAAAGGGTTCAAGCAAAATATTTAGGCCTATTAGTTTTTCTTTGACTAGCTATAAATGGTTTTATAAATGATAAATGAATAGGCCTAAATGATATAAATGAAATGATAGATAGGCCCTAACATCTTTGAGCTAGGCCTACTTATTTAGCCGAAAATATATGACTAAAACAATTTAAGTATAAAATTTCTAGTTAAGCGTAGGCTCTACTATTAGTCTACTGGATCCATTTACCTTTTGAAAGATCTTATTAATTGGATAGTGATTCATAGGTATATAGTATAGGGTTAACAATTGCCAATTGGGAATACAGTTAAAATAACTTTTGGCTATCCTGTAGTTTCGCATGTTAAATTATTTCTATGGTATATTGATTTTGATTATATTTTGTGATTAGATAACATATATCTAACAGATGAATATATATACAAGCTATATATGACTATGTATAAATGGTTAAGATTCCTATTGAGACCATGGTCTAAACTATGCTGGATACCTTTTCTGTGTTAGACTTTGCTAGACCAATTTTATATAATAATAATATAGATAGATATAATATCAAATATATTATTAGACTTAAAAAGTATAACCTATGCCCTATGGTATAAATATATGAATATGTGCACTTAATCTTTCTTTTGATAGGCCTACACAAGCTTTGTCAAGAATAAAAAATAGTTGGATATTTGGTAATGATTATTAACAAAAATTTTCTGTTTTCCATTTAAAATTTAATCTTGGTATACCACAATTTATGCTACCCAAATTAGCTAGGTTAGCTAGTAATTGTTTAGTATATATTTTTAGTATATTGGATTTTATAAATCTAAATATATATAAAGCATATGTAACTGCTGGCCAACCTGGCCAATCTAGCTATTGTAGTGTAAATTATAGTAGACTAAGGATAAATTGCTAAAATGCCTACCTAAAAGAATATAGAAATATGATATAGTACTTATTAAATGATAAAGCAGGCATTTAGCCCAAATAAGATAATCATAGTTATTCTTGCCATTTACCTACAATTGTATTAATTATTGCTTTAGGGTTTTTTATAGGTAAGTTCAAGTTGCATTGTTAGTCAAAAAGTAAGTCATATAACAAATATAAATCAGGAGGTTGTGCATATATATTATATATATTTATATTTATCCTATCCTATTATAGCCAATGTTATTATATACCAAATAACTTTTTTAGAATGCTTGTGTTTTATAAAGGCACTAGCCACTAGTAGAAAAAACTATATTACTTTTATTAAACCATGCTATACTATTATTCGGCCTACTCTTTGCAATATTGTACTATACTTTTCTTTGCTTTTTTATATCATGTAACTTTTTGCTATACTTTCCTATATTATCATACTGACTAAAACATTATTGTATCTTTGCACCAGGTATACTATTTTAGCATTATAAATATCAGTAAGAACATTATTTAATCAGTAATTTCCCCATAAGGCTACAACAAAAATAGACTTGATATCATTACAAAATAGAAAGCAATTTAGTCAGTTTTGGAAAGCTTCAAATTCTTATGTTAAGTAAGTATACTATGATGCAAATGATTGCTTAAAATCATACATGCCTAATGCTTGGCTGACCTATCCAATTTGGCTAGGTGGCAAAAGGTCTAGCCAGTAAGTTGCAAAATTGCTGACCTAAAAATATAGATATAGTATTAATTAGACTATAAGGCATTTAGCCCTAATAATATAGTCATATCATAGTTACCCTTGCCATTTACCCAAAATTATATTAATTTTCTTTAAAGGTTTATTTCATAAATAAGTCACATTTTTGGTCAAAAAGTAAGTTATATGGCTAGGTGAAATTTCAAAGTTGGGCATATTTGCTTTTATCTCTTATTTGTTTAATCAAACCAAATTTGTATTATAAAATGATATATAATACTATACAATAATTAAATAATTATTTAAGTGGTTTTTTATTTTTTATATAAAGTTTAAGCATTTTATTAAGCAAGAGCACTAATTTTGTAATAGTTTATTGCCACTTTAGGAAAAATCTATTTCTTGAGTCCTTGACCCCAGGTACTTAAAAGCTCCATCAGGCCC
Source organism: Macrostomum lignano (assembly GCA_002269645.1). NCBI lineage: Eukaryota > Metazoa > Platyhelminthes > Macrostomidae > Macrostomum > Macrostomum lignano. The sequence continues at coordinate 528,933 of NIVC01000083.1, read as the reverse complement.
TTTGTATTATAAGCAAAAGTAGCTTGTATACATTATAACTTAAGCCCCTATCACTTTAATCACCCTATATAATACTATTATTGAAAATATTGAAGTTTTGAAAATCTATTGCTTGAGTCCCAACTCCAAGGACTTTATAGTTCCTCTCATACATGCGCAACCTCCAAAATTCAGTCGGCCGTGCGACTTAGTTTTAACGAAAATGCGACGCAGTTTTTGGCCAAAAATGCAACTTGCAGGTAAAAAAACTATAAAGCAAAATTAACGCAACTTTGGGTAAACGGCAGGAGTAACTATGACTCTCTTATTAAGCCAAAATGCCTCGTCAGCTACTTAGTTTTACTACTTGGGTGTTTTTGGGGTGGGCATTTTTGCGACTTCCTTGGTTGGTTGCCAAATCGGTCGGCCTGATCGGCCGATTCGGCCGACTGTTGCGCATGTATGGTTCCTCTTTTAAAAGCTTTAAAAATTTCAAATTTTCTTTATTTTTTATTGTTTTACCAATGAAGTCAAGGGCTTCAAGGATCTTCTATTTTAAAAAATCTCAGCTATTGAATGGCCAATGTTACTAGATATAGAAAGTATGTATTCCCATTACTATATCTGTATCTATATGCTTTGCCTAAAAACCTCTATATCCAGAATTCCAACTTTTATGTTATATTTACTATGTACTTTGAAATACTTTAAAGAAGCTCATTAGCATTGAAAATTAGAATGAACCCATATAGGAAAAAACTTGTATTATAGCAGCTTGAGTTCCATTGTTGAAGTTATAGATATGGATGGTTTTTTTAACAGAACAACATATGGATATATAATTAATAGAAATAGATTTAGGAATGCAGAGTTCCCATATTTGGTAACATTGACCATTCAGAAACTAATAATAAAAAAGACAATAAAATTAATACCATTGAAGCTTTTGATTTCATGGGTGGAGTTGGGCAGAGCAATAAACATGAATCAAAATTGCCAGTTTTAAAGCTTTTGTATAAGGCAACTCCTAAGTCCCTGGGCTTGGGGAGTTGATAATAATAATAATTGATTTCACCTGCTCTAATTGATGTGCAACTGACAGCTCAGCTGCAGCTATTGTGCGGTGCATCTGAAGGCTGTTCAGTCTGAGGACTGAGAGGGGGGTTGTTAAACACACCCTTAATCTCAATTACCCCAGCTAATGCTGGCACCCATTTTACAGCTGTGTGAACTGAAGCAATGCAGAGTTAAGTGTCTTGCTCAAGAACACATATTGGTTTAAGTGGGATCGGGAATCGAACCCCCAACCTTCAAGTCATGAGTCTGGCACTCTGACAACTAGGCTACAACTCCCTTAACTTACACACCTATGGAGATTTAAGATTTTCAATGCCATATGCACGTTGTATGCTTTGGGTGTTTTGGGGGCTAAAGTTAAGATACATACCTGTTAATGAGTTAAAGTTTAAACTATTTCCTCTCCAACAGCAGCCATATTTACAGCTTGCAGCCAATAAACAAATGGCATCCCGCGGTGGAACAGGTCTAACAGGCATGGTTAGTGGCAAGTCAGCTCACAAGCAGTTCATGATTAGCCAATCCAAATCTGACTACGTTAAGCGCGTCTGTTCGGCCAAGCCTACCATAGACAATGGCCTGCCGAAGACTTTCCGGCACAGACTGCAACGGGACGGCCGACTGGCTAAAGATCCGCCGCCTTCTCAGCCAGTGTCGGCTCGTCAGTCCAACAACCGGCTGGCAACTACCAGGCTGCTGTCGAGTTCGGCAGCTTTCAACGCTCCCCAACCAGAAGAGGAAACTTCACAGGGTGACCTGCTAGTCAGTCATCGCAATAAATTCACCGAGGCTAAACCGTTCACGCCCAGGGTTAACAAAGCCAAAGGCCCGGTAGTTCAGAGTCGTCTAGTAGCTAGCGGGGTGTACGTCCGGCCGCCGGCTAAGCAGCGACGTGCCGCATCAGCCGGCAGTCAGCAGCGTCGTCAGCCTAGAAGATTCGACGGAACCTATGACGTGTTCGACGGCGGACTGGCCCATCGGGAGGCTCAGGAGCAGCAGCAACGGCTGGAGCTGGCTTATCAAGCGCAGTCTGTGCAGCAGCAGAGTCAGCAGCAGAAGCGGACAGCTAACTGGGTGCTGGATGGGCGCGGCGGAGCTGAAGATAGAGAAGCCTCCTCTAGCGCCTATAATAATCTGTTCAAGTAAGGTGGTGCTTTGATTTGGGTGGCTCCCTGCTCACTGGAGTACCCCATTGAGTGACCCCTGCTCACTGGAGTACCCAATTGGGTGACCCCTGCTCACTGGAGTACTCCATTGGGTGACATCTGCTCACTGGAGTACTCCATTGGGTGACATCTGCTCACTGGAGTACTCCATTGGGTGACCCCCACGCCCCACCACCCCATTGGATGACCCCTGCTCACTGGAGTACTCCATTGAGTGACCCCTGCTCACTGGAGTACTCCATTGGGTGACCCCTGCTCACTGGAGTACCCCATTGGGTGACCCCTGCTCACTGGAGTACCCCATTGGGTGACCCCTGCTCACTGGAGTACTCCATTGGGTGACATCTGCTCACTGGAGTACTCCATTGGGTGACATCTGCTCACTGGAGTACTCCATTGGGTGACATCTGCTCACTGGAGTACTCCATTGGGTGACCCCCACGCCCCACCACCCCATTGGGTGACCCCTGCTCACTGGAGTACCCCATTGGGTGACCCCTGCTCACTGGAGTACCCCATTGGGTGACCCCTGCTCACTGGAGTACCCCATTTGGTGACCCCTGCTCACTGGAGTACCCCATTGGGTGACCCCTGCTCACTGGAGTACCCCATTGGGTGATCCCTGCTCACTGGAGTACCCCATTGGGTGACCCCTGCTCACTGGAGTACCCCATTGGGTGATCCCTGCTCACTGGAGTACCCCATTGGGTAACTCCGCTACCCGATTGGGTGACCCCCACTCACCAGAGTAACGCTTTAATTTCAAAATGTATAAGCTAAATAATTTATCCCGTCATATTTTTAGCAAAATTGACGAAGCCTATTACCCGTTTGCCGAGGCGATCATCAAGGACATCACTTCTTCGGGCGTTTCATCTAATCGGTAAGACTCGCGACTGGAATTCTTGCGCGATTGAGGATTTTCTCGTGCTTCAATATTCCCATATCTATAGATCCCCCACCTCAATATCTTCTCCGCAGCATGATTCGCATCATAATGCAGAAACACGTCGAATTAAACCGAAGCCGACTCAAAGCCCGCGAAATGGATCAGGTCTGCCAGCTAATTGCCGAATATCTGGACATCAGAGATGACGATGAAGATGATGATGAAGATAGTTATAATAATAATGCACTACCGCGCTCTGGGGCGGGCAGCTACCGAACTGCTGTATGCTTGCAGCAGCAAGCGCCGCCTCCGCAGCCGCCCCCGCCACCGCAGCCGCTGCAGCCCCGACAACTCCGACAGCATCCACCACCGATGGACACCATTCATTCCTCGCCATCAGCGGCTGGTGCTGACGATGACGACCCGCCAACCCTCACTGAGGTCAGTCAGATAGACGCTGCTCAAACTCCTACCCCGTTGCCAAGGGAACCAAGGGAGCCCGACAATGACGGAAGCCGATCGGTCACTCCGCTAGACGATTTTCACGACGCTCTTCGTACTCAGATTTGCGATGCCAATGAGCTAGACGAGCACTATGGCGAGGGCGATAGCGAAATTGACGGCGAAAGCGCCGAGGCAAGGCGCCGACCGAATGGCGCCAACGAGGACGCGCGAAGTATTAGCGAATTTGGCGCCACGCTGCGCCCCGGCCAGTTCGAAGCGATGCAAACCACCACCATTGTGGGATCGCCGTCTAGGGGCAAAACTGTTCGATTTAGTAGTTGAAAATCAACAAAACTGCTTTACATACTACTTACTACTCATGACGTGGAGGTTATTTATTTTCCACCTAAAACAAAAAAATTAATTGAAATTTGCTGTACTAGTAAACGTGTAAATTATATTTTCAACATCTGTAGTTCAATCCCTGTCTGTAACAATTTTATTGTTGTTGATACGCGCTTTTGTTTTTCAACAAATGTACATGGTCACCCCCTCTTTACCTCCTTCCCGACACTCGTAGCTCCTTACTGACACCCTCAGCTCCTTACTGACACCCTCAGCTCCTTGCTGACACCCTCAGCTCCTTGCTGACACCCTCAGCTCCTTGCTGACACCCTTAGCTCCTTGCTGACACCCTCAGCCTTTTCTGGCATCCCTCATTTGCTCACTGACGCTTTTAGCCCCGTACTGACGCTTTCCAAACAGCCTTTTCTGACACCTCATATACTCTTATGACACCTCATTTCCACTCTTCTATCTTTTTTCCTTCACCAATGCGTTGTTTCACGCAACAGGCTTGCGTTTTTCTAATTGGCGTCCATTTTAATCAGATAGCTGTTTTTGTCTCCAAGAAGTTTACAATATCTGTTATCTATGGACCATAAAAACTACACCAATCTCTTGCTTAATCCACTCGATCCGTCCGAATTGCACAGTTTTTTAATTTTCTACAAATTTATTCAATTTATGCATGTATTATTGCTGTGCGATCTATTGAATTCGTGTTGTCAATTGAGAAAAATGTCAGTAAGTACAGTAGTAGCTGAAAAAAGTTTTTAATTTATAAATTGGTATATTCTGCTTAAAACCATTCCAAGTTTAAATCATATTATACTATTTTATTATAAAGCCGATGTTTAAATGTCTTTGATATAAATTTTCGTCTACTCTTACCTAAAAATGAATTTGTTTTTATTCACCGCATAAGCTAGCTTAGCTACTTTCAGTTAAGTAGTATTGTATATTAATTTGATTACTACTTCCATTCGCTCACTTGAGTCGCGTGACGCCTTAAAAATTTTAGTCAATCTTGGCAGAAAATAGCTACTACTAACATACTTTCTTAGCTGCTAATGGTAGACAGTAGGATAGTAAGGATAAATAGAATTCGCCTTGCTATGTATATATATATTGTTCTAAATCATCATAATTGTAGTCTATTACGCATTGTTGCAGGCATAGAAAGCTCTTGAAACTAAATCAAACAATGGATTTAGAAGCTGACGATTCTGAAGACTTTGAGCAGCGGCCGCCACGACTTCTTGGACCGGATGATTTGCCTGCTCAAGATACGGTGAGCATGCGTTGATTTATTGATTTTTCTTTTTTTTCATTTTAGCTAGCATTTTTTTTCGAATGGGAATGGAAACATTAGCTTAAACGGAATTGCTCAGGTGCTTCGCTCAGAACCCCTGTCTATCTACATATACTAAAACTGTAACGTTTCCACAATAGCCCCCAGTGGGGGGGCTTGTGTGCTAGTCCACATATACTAAAACTGTAACGTTTCTACAATAGCCCCCAGTGGGGGGGGTTTCGTGTGCTAGTCCACGTATACATAACTGTAGCATTTCCATTTCCAAAATAGCCCCCAGTGGGGGGGGTCTCGTGTGCTAGTCCACATATACTAACTGTAGCGTTTCCACAATAGCCCCCAGTGGGGGGGGTCTCTTGTGCTAGTCCACATATACTAAAACTAATGTTTCCAAAATAGCCCCCAGTGGGGGGTCTCTTGTGCTAGTCCACATATACTAAAACTAATGTTTCCGAAATAGCCCTCAGTGGGGGGGTCTCTTGTGCTAGTCCACATATACTAAAACTAATGTTTCCAAAATAGCCCCCAGTGGGGGGTCTCTTGTGCTAGTCCACATATACTAAAACTAATGTTTCCGAAATAGCCCCCAGTGGGGGGTCTCTTGTGTTAGTCCATATATACTAAAACTTCTACGTTTCGGCAGAGTCGCGACATCTCTGAGGCAGAGGGCAGTGCCGGACCCCGGCGCTCCTCGGCATCAGCAACAACAGCGAGCGCAGCTCTGGCCCAGCCGGACTTCATCATGGAGGACTCCAAGCTGGTCCTAGCCGAGATGGCCGCCTTCATGCTGGAGGTCGGCGACGCCGAGGCCCTCACCGAGCATTTAGTCGGCGGCTACGAAGGCGCAGCGCAGCACTGCAACATCCTGGCCAATTGGTTGGTGAATTTCGCAGACGAATCTGCCGAAGACGCCAAATCGTCAATTGAGAGCAGCCTGGCCGACCGGGTGACCGCCGCATTCGACCCAGTCGCAGTGGATGAATCCATCATTGCGAGGATCCCGTGGCCTTTCTTAACTGGCTAACTGAGCTGGTGCAGTTTAGGCAGTGGCGCGATTTAATTTATCAGCTGGCGCAGCGGCATTCAACCTGCGCCTTTCTTAATTGGGCTATTAAGGTGAGAAATTGCACTATGCGAAATCCGCTAGAATAGACTTGAATTGGTTTAGAATCAATCAAAAAATCACTATACAAATTATCGTCATATTGTTATCTTAAGATTCGTCCGAAGTTTTTACCAAACTATCGTCTTCATTTTCTTCGAAGTCTCCAAAATCTTTCCAAGAATCTTCTTTAAATCGCCTTAAGATCACAGTGAGCATCGAACCAAGAATTATCAAGAATCTCCCCAAAAAATCATCAAAAATCGCCCAAAAAATCACCAAGAATCTCCCCGAAAATCCCCAAGAATCGCCTCAGAAATCGCTTAAGAATCGCCACAAAAATCACCAAGAATCGCCCCAAGAATCACTTAAGAATCGCCTTAAAAAGAACCAAGAATCCCCAAGAATCGCCTCAAAAATCACTTAAGAATCGCCCTAAAATCACTTTAAGAATCGCCCGATAAATCACCAAGAATCGCCCTAAAAATAGCCAAGAATGGCCCCAAAAATGGCCAAGAATCGCCTCAATGATCACCAAGAATCGCCCTAAAAATTCGCCAAGAATCGCCTCAAAAATCACCTAGAATTGCCCCAGAAATTGCTTCAAAATCGCCAAGAATCGCCACAAAAATCACCAATAATCGCCCCAAGAATCACTTAAGAATCGCCTCAAAAAGAACCAAAAATCGCCAAGAATTCCCCAAGAATCGCCTCAAAAATCACTTAAAAATCGCCTTAAAAATCACTTAAGAATCGCCCTAAAATCACTTTGAGAATCGCCCGATAAATCACCAAGAATCGCCCCAAAAATCCTCAAGAATCGCCTCAAAAATCACTTAAAAATCGCCTTAACAATCACTTAAGAATCGCCCTAAAATCACTTTGAGAATCGCCCGACAAATCACCAAGAATGGCCCCAAAAATGGCCAAGAATCGCCTCAATGATCACCAAGAATCGCCCTAAAAATTCGCCAAGAATCGCCTCAAAAATCACCTAGAATTGCCCCAGAAATTGCTTAAAAATCGCCAAGAATCGCCACAAAAATCACCAATAATCGCCCCAAGAATCACTTAAGAATCGCCTCAAAAAGAACCAAAAATCGCCAAGAATTCCCCAAGAATCGCCTCAAAAATCACTTAAAAATCGCCTTAAAAATCACTTAAGAATCGCCCTAAAATCACTTTGAGAATCGCCCGATAAATCACCAAGAATCGCCCCAAAAAATCACCAAGAATCACCCTAAAAATGGCCAAGAATCGCCCCAATGATCACCAAGAATCGCCCCAATGATCACCAAGAATCGCCCTAAAAATTCGCTAAGAATCGCCCCAAAATGCCTTCAACCTTCAACTCTTCAGGAGATATCCGAGCGCGGATTCGAAGAAGAGATGAAGCACGTGCCAGCGGCCTGCGCTAAGCTGCCCGTATTCTGTCGCTATCTCAGCACCAGCCTGTCTAAACTATTAGCAGAGGAATTCGATCGCAGTATGGAGAAAGATCTGGAGCAATTGTTAGACATGGCCTGTTACGGCGAAGCTACTTACCTGTTCAGCCAGGTGCTGCTGTACAATCTGGCGCAGACTCCAGTGAACGGCCGGGGTCACACGGTCCGGCGGCTGGGGCAAGAGCTGGAGAAGGCCGCCTTGGCCAGGGGTCGCGATGTCAGCCGCTACTCTGTGCAGCTGTGCGGCGCTCATCACTATCCCAGGTAGTTGTGGGGTGGAGCATTCAATGGCTTTTGAGTGGTCCTCTATCCGCCTTTGAATGATCCTCTGTCCGCTTTGCAGTGGTCCTCTGTCCGCTTTGCAGTGGTCCTCTACCCGCCTCGGGAGTGGTCTCCTCTATCCCCTTTGAGAGTGGTCCTATATCTGCCTTGATGATGGTCCTCTATCCACCTGTGGAGTGGTCCTCTATCCACCTGTGGAGTGGTCCTCTATCCACCTCTGGAGTAGTCCTCTATCCACCTCTGGAGTGGTCCTCTATCCACCTGTGGAGTGGTCCTCTATCCACCTGTGGAGTGGTCCTCTATCCACCTCTGGAGTAGTCCTCTATCCACCTCTTGAGTGGTCCTCTATCCACCTGTGGAGTAGTCCTCTATCCACCTCTGGAGTGGTCCTCTATCCACCTGTGGAGTGGTCCTCTATCCACCTGTGGAGTGGTCCTCTATCCACCTCTGGAGTAGTCCTCTATCCACCTCTTGAGTGGTCCTCTATCCACCTGTGGAGTAGTCCTCTATCCACCTCTGGAGTGGTCCCCTATCCACCTCTGGAGTAGTCCTCTTTCCACCTCTGGAGTGGTCCCCTATCCACCTCTGGAGTGGTCCCCTATCCACCTCTTGAGTGGTCCCCTATCCACCTTGGAAGTGGTCCCCCATTCCACCTCTTGATTGGTCCCCTATCCACCTCTTGAGTGGTCCTCTATCCACCTTGGGAGTGGTCCTCTATCCACCTCTGGAGTGTCCTCTATCCCAATCCACCTTGGGAGTGGTCCTCTTTACGCCTTTGCAGTGGTCCTCTTTCTACCTTAAAAAGGGGCCTCTATCCAGCTCTCTCCCTCTATGAGAATGGCTCTATCCAGCTCTAGCCACCTGCCGCAATGCCCCCTAACAACCCGCAGGGCCACCTCGGCCATGCAGAGCATGCTGGCCAAGCGGCAGCTGAACCCGGCAGACATGCTCACCCTGTACCAGCTCTACAAGCAGCAGGACCCGCCGCCAGCCGCTCTTCTCCGTCTGCCGCTATTCGTTCAATTATTAACCGACGCCCTGTTCCTGCCAGAGTCTCAAGAGATCAACGCCGAGTATTTGCATACCTACGTCTATTTGCTAGCCGTAGCCGCTGCGGCTAGAGATTCTTCATCATCCTTGGACACTGGACACAGCGGGGAGCTCAGCCTCACCGAGGCCGCTATTAAACGGGCCTCTGATATCTGCCGGAGTAATAAGCACGTTATGCAGAGCGTGCGCGACCTGATCAAAGCGCTTCGCTATCCGGTAGTGGCCTACGGAGTGCTGGGCTTTGTGGAGAAGGCCCTGTCCGATGAAAGAGGCTGCGATCTTAGCCAGGTGCTTGTTGCTGTGTCTGTCTGCGTGTCTGTCTGCGTGTCTGCCTGCCTGCCTGTCTGTCTGTCTGTCTGTCTGCGTGTCTGCCTGCCTGCCTGTCTGTCTCTCTGTCTGTCTGTCTGTCTGCCTTGTCTGTCTGTTTTTTGTCTGTCTCTCTGTCTGTCTGTCTGTCTGCCTTGTCTGTCTTTCTGTCTATCTGTCTACCTTGTCTGTCTGTCTGTCTGTCTGCGTGTCTGTCTGCGTGTCTGTCTGCGTGTCTGTCTGCGTGTCTGTCTGTCTGTCTGTCTGTCTGTCTGTCTGTCTGTCTGTCTGTCTGTCTGTCTGTCTGTCTGTCTGCGTGTCTGTCTGTCTGTCTGTCTGTCTGTCTGTCTGTCTCTCTGTCTGTCTGTCTGCCTTGTCTGTCTGTCTGTCTGCCTTGTCTGTCTGTCTGCCTTGTCTGTCTGTCTGCTTTGTCTGTCTGTCTGCGTGTCTGTCTGCGTGTCTGTCTGTCTGTCTGTCTGTCTGTAGCAGCTCACCTGACAGCCAGTCTCGCCCCCTCCAACAGGTAGAGCAGGCCTCAGTCTACCTGATCCTAGTTGATGAGGTGGCCACCAACCACCCGCACCTGAGGCCGCGCATCCTGCCAATGCTGTGCCGTCTATTTGAGCAGTTCCACCCGTCACTGGACGAGCTCAGCCAGCTAGAGTTTAAAGTGCGTCTGGTTGACCGATTCGTCCATCTGATGTTTGTGGGCCACGTGGAACCCGTGTTAGACTACATGCACGGCTGCCTCACTAGCAAGCTGTCTGACATGTCTCTGCTGCGCCATTTCGTACTGGAAGTGCTGGACATGGTCGAGCCGCCCTACACTGAGAGCTTCGTGCGGCGGCTGCGGCCTCTAGTGGAGAGTCCCGATATTTACAATGCCATCGAGAGGAAGGAGGGGCGCGACAGCTGCGATAGGTTTCTTAGTGAGTGCAGGCTCGAATTCTCGTGTGATTATGAGACTGGCTTTGTTGTTCACTCGTTCAATAATTCACTCATTCACTCACTCTTTCACTTAATCACTCATTCGATCAATTATTCACTCATTCACGCACTCGTTCACTAATTCACTCGTTCACTAATTCACTCGTTCAATTACTCATTCACTTATTCACTCGTCCCTTATCAACTAACTCGTTCATCTATTCACTGGTTCACTAATTAACTTATCAATTCACCCATTCACTTATTCACTCACTCACTTATTCACTCGTTCACTTATTCATTCGTTCACTTATTCAATGGTTTACTTATTCACTCATTCACTCATTCACTGGTTCACTTATTCACTCGTTCACTCAGTCGTTCACTTACTCACTAATTCACTCACTTGTTCACTCATTGCAGAAGACAGCTCTCGAACTATGAAAGCGGCGTCAAGGAGCTAACATCGATAAAATCATTTCTAGTTGATAAAGATATTGCATTAATTTTGTTACGAAAGTAACTGCCGGTGCGTTTCATAACATTCTGGAACATATATGTGCTTGTTTCACCAGCTAATAAATGAATCTTCTGTATCTTGTGTACATATATACAGTGTACATACACTTGGAAATACGAACCTATATAAAGTTGCATGGTAATTAAATATACAGTTACAAGTTCAACCAGTTGTAATTGAAATTTGTGCTGTTTGGTTGGATATTGCGTAATACATCAGCTAAACTATTGAGAAAACTCTCAATGCAAATTTTTTTGTTTGTTTACATCTAAAGTACAATAAAAATGGTCTAAATTTAGCTACAGTGCTCCAAAGTGACTCAATGTTAGCCACAGTGCTCCAATGTGACTCAATGTTAGCTACAGTGCTCCAGTGTGACTCAATGTTAGCCACAGTGCTCCAAAGTGACTCAATGTTAGCCACAGTGCTCCAATGTGACTCAATGTTAGCCACAGTGCTCCAATGTGACTCAATGTTAGCCACAGTGCTCCAATGTGACTCAATGTTAGCTACAGTGCTCCAGTGTGACTCAATGTTAGCCACAGTGCTCCAATGTGACTCAATGTTAGCCACAGTGCTCCAATGTGACTCAATGTTAGCTACAGTGCTCTAAAGCGACTCAGTGTTAGCCACAGTGCTCCAATGTGACTCAATGTTAGCTACAGTGCTCCAATGTGACTCAATGTTAGCTACAGTGCTCCAGTGTGACTCAATGTTAGCCACAGTGCTCCAATGTGACTCAATGTTAGCCACAGTGCTCCAATGTGACTCAATGTTAGCCACAGTGCTCCAATGTGACTCAATGTTAGCCACAGTGCTCCAATGTGACTCAATGTTAGCTACAGTGCTCCAGTGTGACTCAATGTTAGCCACAGTGCTCCAATGTGACTCAATGTTAGCCACAGTGCTCCAATGTGACTCAATGTTAGCTACAGTGCTCCAATGTGACTCAATGTTAGCTACACTGCTCCATAGTGACTCGGTGTTAGCTACACTGCTCCATAGTGACTCGGTGTTAGCTACAGTGCTCTAAAGCGACTCAGTGTTAGCTACAATATCAAACCTTTTAGTCGCAAAGTGATCGTTTTCCGATGTATTTTAAAGAAACAAAATTTAGGTTCCCAACCACCAAAAATTTGCTTTCATCATGCTCGAGCGTCCACCAGACATGCAGCCCATTTACAGTATCACCGTCTCGGCTGGGCAGTGCTTGTGGTTAGATGATCAGCTTCTACGCCAACTAGAAATATTCTGGAAAATTGAGTAACACTTGGGTAGTTATTGAGGTCCTCCTGGTACGACTGACCCTGAATCTTCAGGGGTCGCTACTTCAGGGGTCCCTAAAGATCAGAGTCGTACCTGACCCTGAATCTTCAGGGATCGCTACCGCTAGCCCCGGATTCTTCAGGGGTTGCTACCGCTATCCTCCGATTCTTCAGGGGTTGCTACCGCTATCCTCCGATTCTTCAGGGGTCGCTACCGCTATCTTCAGATTCTTCAGGGGTCGCTACCGCTATCCTCCGATTCTTCAGGGGTTGCTACCGCTATCTTCAGATTCTTCAGGGGTTGCTACCGCTATCCTCCGATTCTTCAGGGGTTGCTACCGCTATCTTCAGATTCTTCAGGGGTTGCTACCGCTATCCTCCGATTCTTCAGGGGTTGCTACCGCTATCTTCAGATTCTTCAGGGGTTGCTACCGCTATTCTCCGATTCTTCAGGGGTCGCTACCGCTATCCTCCGATTCTTCAGGGGTTGCTACCGCTATCCTCCGATTCTTCAGGGGTCGCTACCGCTATTCTCCGATTCTTCAGGGGTCGCTACCGCTATCCTCCGATTCTTCAGGGGTCGCTACCGCTATCCTCCGATTCTTCAGGAACTCACTTCTTGTCGTCCATTGATCCTGTATCAGAATCTGGCCCGGCTGAGTCTGGTAGAAGCATAGGTCAATAAAATATGCTACAGAATTAATATAAAATGTGAGCGGCTAATGATGTTTGAAAGCAAAACAAGAAAAAATATTCATTTTCACCTGGCTCTTTTAACAAGCCTTCGGGAGCCGCAGCGGAGAAGTGAAAGCAGCTGGTCAGCAGGACGGATACTGCAACATTTACGGATTTGGTGCGATTTATATTGAGTATTAGTGATTCAGAGTCTTAAGGGCGGAGTGTTTTGCTACAAGTGTGGCAAGTGCTGTTTTTCATCAGTCAAGTTAATAATCTAGCCATGAAGCTGTGAATTCGCATTCACTGTAGCGAAACTGTAGCGAGCCTGCTTTCTACAAAGAAATGCCTGTATGAACCCTTGTTGCAATCTTGATGGAATTATCAACTTGGTTGTCTTTTTTGTCTATGGCCGAGTGTGCCTATGACCGAGAGTATATGGCTGAGTGTCTATGACAGTGTCTATGACCGAGTGTCTATGGCTGAGTGTCTATGACAGAGTGTCTATGACCGAGAGTATATGGCTGAGTGTCGATGACAGAGTGTCTATGACCGAGAGTATATGGCTGAGTGTCTATGACAGAGTGCCTATGGCCAAGAGTATATGGCTGAGTGGCTAAGTGTCTATGACAGTGCCTATGACCGAGAGTATATGGCTGAGTGTCTATGACAGAGTGTCTATGACCGAGTGTCTATGGCTGAGTGTCTATGACAGAGTGCCTATGACCGAGAGTATATGGCTGAGTGTCTATGACAGTGTCTATGACCGAGAGTATATGGCTGAGTGTCTATGACAGAGTGTCTATGACCGAGAGTATATGGCTGAGTGTCTATGACAGAGTGTCTATGACCGAGTGTCTATGGCTGAGTGTCTATGACAGAGTGCCTATGACCGAGAGTATATGGCTGAGTGTCTATGACAGTGCCTATGACCGAAAGTATATGGCTGAGTGTCTATGACAGTGTCTATGACCGAGAGTATATGGCAGAGTGTCTATGACAGTGTCTATGACCGAGAGTATATGGCTGAGTGTCTATGACAGAGTGTCTATGACCGAGAGTATATGGCTGAGTGTCTATGACAGAGTGTCTATGACCGAGAGTATATGGCTGAGTGTCTATGACAGTGCCTATGACCGAGAGTATATGGCTGAGTGTCTATGACAGAGTGTCTATGACCGAGTGTCTATGGCTGAGTGTCTATGACAGAGTGCCTATGACCGAGAGTATATGGCTGAGTGTCTATGACAGTGTCTATGACCGAGAGTATATGGCTGAGTGTCTATGACAGAGTGTCTATGACCGAGAGTATATGGCTGAGTGTCTATGACAGAGTGTCTATGACCGAGTGTCTATGGCTGAGTGTCTATGACAGAGTGCCTATGACCGAGAGTATATGGCTGAGTGTCTATGACAGTGCCTATGACCGAAAGTATATGGCTGAGTGTCTATGACAGTGTCTATGACCGAGAGTATATGGCAGAGTGTCTATGACAGTGTCTATGACCGAGAGTATATGGCTGAGTGTCTATGACAGAGTGTCTATGACCGAGAGTATATGGCTGAGTGTCTATGACAGAGTGTCTATGACCGAGAGTATATGGCTGAGTGTCTATGACAGAGTGTCTATGACCGAGAGTATATGGCTGAGTGTCTATGACAGTGCCTATGACCGAGAGTATATAGCTGAGTGTCTATGACAGTGTCTATGACCGAGAGTATATGGCTGAGTGTCTATGACAGTGTCTATGACCGAGAGTATATGGCTGAGTGTCTATGACAGAGTGTCTATGACCGAGAGTATATGGCTGAGTGTCTATGACAGAGTGTCTATGACCGAGAGTATATGGCTGAGTGTCTATGACAGAGTGTCTATGACCGAGAGTATATGGCTGAGTGTCTATGACAGAGTGTCTATGACCGAGAGTATATGGCTGAGTGTCTATGACAGAGTGTCTATGACCGAGAGTATATGGCTGAGTGTCTATGACAGTGCCTATGACCGAGAGTATATAGCTGAGTGTCTATGACAGTGTCTATGACCGAGAGTATATGGCTGAGTGTCTATGACAGTGTCTATGACCGAGAGTATATGGCTGAGTGTCTATGACAGAGTGTCTATGACCGAGAGTATATGGCTGAGTGTCTATGACAGAGTGTCTATGACCGAGAGTATATGGCTGAGTGTCTATGACAGAGTGTCTATGACCGAGAGTATATGGCTGAGTGTCTATGACAGTGTCTATGACCGAGAGTATATGGCTGAGTGTCTACGACAGAGTGCCTATGGCCAAGAGTATATGGCTGAGTGGCTAAGTGTCTATGACCGAGAGTATATGGCTGAGTGTCTATGACAGTGTCTATGACCGAGAGTATATGGCTGAGTGTCTATGACAGTGTCTATGACCGAGAGTATATGGCTGAGTGTCTATGACAGTGTCTATGACCGAGAGTATATGGCTGAGTGTCTATGACAGAGTGTCTATGACCGAGAGTATATGGCTGAGTGTCTATGACAGAGTGTCTATGACCGAGAGTATATGGCTGAGTGTCTATGACAGTGTCTATGACCGAGAGTATATGGCTGAGTGTCTATGACAGAGTGTCTATGACCGAGAGTATATGGCTGAGTGTCTGTAACAGAGTGTCTATGACCGAGAGTATATGGCTGAGTGTCTATGACAGTGTCTATGACCGAGAGTATATGGCTGAGTGTCAATATCCGAGTGCGATGACACCGCTCATGGATGAGTACCTATGACCATTTTGAGACAAAAGAGAGCAGAGCTCAAGTACTTGCACGACCATATGCGCTCGCATGATACCTGTAGGTCATGTCTCTTACCAAGCAGAAACAGAACAAGATGCCGCATTGTTGCTTTATTGTAAAAATTTCCTTTAAAATTCGCAAATGAGCGCAGCACGAGAGAAAGAAAAACCTTCAACGCTAGCAAGCTTTACATGCATTTTGAGGCGTCAAATAAATTTGACTTCCGACATGGACAGCATGGCTTTCTCCTGTTGTCAACCAGATGTTGGCCAGGCAATTTGACACCTCTACCGTCATTTTACATGTGCACACGCGGCACTGCTCAACCAATGCTTGTCAAGTTTGTTTGTCAAGGTTAGTCCCAAACTTGAGAGCTGAGCTTGTAACTTGATCGCAGTCAGCTGTTCAACGACCCTCTGGGGTCGGATTTTTAGTCCCCAAGTCTCGATTGCGGACACAGATTTTTCGACACTTTTCATAGAATTGCTATTTCAACATGTTTTCTTACATGCTGCTGCTTTTAAGGACCAATCTTGAGCACATGCTCATGAATGATACGTAACGAACAGGTAAACACAACTTCCGTGCTTCATTGGTCGAGAAGCGCTAGTCACTCCGCGTCCGGCTGGCTCACGAGCTTCAACGATTTTAACGATGCGAAACTTCCAGCTTGTAGAACTTTCACTTTCTTACTGAAAGTAATATGCGAGAGTAAACTCTCAGCATTGTTGCGAATGCCTATGGCTGAGTGTCTGACTCTGACAGTGTCTCTGGCCGTGTGTCTATATGTATATGACCGCGTGTCTATGGCCGTGTCTACATGTATGATCGAATGTCTATGACCGAGTTCCTATGGCCGAGTGCCTATGGCTGAGTATTTATGCCCGAGTGCCTATGGCCGAGTGCCTATGGCCGAGTGCCTATGGCCGATTGCCTGCACTATGGCCGAGTGTCTGCACTATGGCCGAGTGTCTATGGCCGTGTACATATTGCCGAGTTCCTATGGCTGAGTGCCTACGGCCGATTTTATTTTTCGAAGACATGAAAATTCACTAATTTGAACTTCGAATTGATTTGTGATCCAATTTGCATTGTTGACTACTGACAATCTCAGCTGAAAAGTAGTTCGTTCGAATTATGTAAAATCTGATAACACCCCGGATGCAGTCAGCCATACGAGGCTCTTAGGAATGACGACTAGAAATTCCACCCAGAACTCCTCCCGCATTGGCGGGTGGCTATAAATATCTGCTGCGCTCTTGAAAAAAGCAACTCGGCTATGAAGCAGACCAGACCAAAATTTATTATTCTGGACAAAGCATGGCTGCGAACAGTCAGGACAGCAGCAATTTGGAAGATGGCATCGACTGGAACCGCTTAGAGGAACTGCTGTCTGGCGGGCAGGCGTCAGGAAACTCTGTGCATCGACTGTTGCACGCGGCAGTGAGGCGAAACGATGCCGAGGTAGGAGATAACCTTGTCTTGCTCTTGCTTGATGTACGGGCTTGATGAGATCTTCATTTTTCATTTGACGAGGCGCCATCCAATTTTGGGGGCGCCATCTCATTTTGGGGCGCCATCTCATTTGGGGGCGCCATCTCATTTTGGGGCGCCATCTCATTTGGGGGCGCCATCTCATTTAGGGGCGCCATCTCATTTGGGGGCGCCATCTCATTTGGGGGCGCCATCTCATTTGGGGGCGCCATCTCATTTGGGGGGCGCCATCTCATTTGGGGGGCGCCATCTCATTTTGGGGCGCCATCTCATTTGGGGGCGCCATCTCATTTTGGGGCGCCATCTCATTTGGGGCGCCATTTCATTGGGGCGCCATTTCATTGGGGCGCTATTTCATTGGGGTGCTATTTCATTGGGATGCCATTTCATTGGGGGCGCCATTTCATTGAGGGGAGGGGCGCCATTGAAGGCAGGCTAAGCTTCTCAATCCAGAGCTCACCAGCTCCTGTCCTGCTCACCCCACAAGGCGTTGCAACTGCTTTTAAACCACGGCGCCGATGCGAACGCCCAAGCCGACTCTGACGGTCAAACGCCGTTGCACCTGTGCGTTGAGTACAGCTGCTCAGACTGTCTCAAACTGCTACTGACCGCCGGGCGCGCCGATCCGAACGCCGTCAATCAGGCCGACGAGACGCCGCTGCACTCGGCCGCCGCTGCCACCGGCTCGTCGTCGTCGACCATCTCGACTGTTCGCGAGCTTCTAGCTGGCGGAGCCGACTGCAATCGAGTCGACTGTTTCGGCGACAACCCGCTGCACCGAGCCTGCCAGGCGGAGAACACCCCCGCGGTCGCACTCCTTTTGAAGGCCCGTCCGCAGCTCGTCAACTTGCCGACTGGCGGAGATCAGAAGCTCACCTGCCTGCACATTGCGGCCAGCGCTGAGAACTCGGAGCTGTTCACCCTGCTGCTGTGCCACGGCGCCGACTTCTTGGCCGAGGACGCTCGCGGACGCAGCGCGATCGACCTGCTGCTGGACAAGCAGGATACAACTAGAATTGACTGCTTAGGCCGGCACCTATTTGAAGAGGTGCGTTATTAAATTTTTTGCTAGTTAGTTAGTTAGTTAGTTAGTTAAGTTAGTTAGTTAGTTAGTTAGTTAGTTAGTTAGTTAGTTAGTTAGTTAGTTAGTTAGTTAGTTAGTTAGTTAGTTAGTTAGTTAGTTAGTTAGTTAGTTAGTTAGTTAGTTAGTTAGTTAGTTAGTTAGTTAGTTAGTTAGTTAGTTAGTTAGTTAGTTAGTTAGTTAGTTAGTTAGTTAGTTAGTTAGTTAGTTAGTTAGTTAGTTAGTTAGTTAGTTAGTTAGTTAGTTAGTTAGTTAGTTAGTTAGTTAGTTAGTTAGTTAGTTAGTTAGTTAGTTAGTTAGTTAGTTAGTTAGTTAGTTAGTTAGTTAGTTAGTTAGTTAGTTAGTTAGTTAGTTAGTTAGTTAGTTAGTTAGTTAGTTAGTTAGTTAGTTAGTTAGTTAGTTAGTTAGTTAGTTAGTTAGTTAGTTAGTTAGTTAGTTAGTTAGTTAGTTAGTTAGTTAGTTAGTTAGTTAGTTAGTTAGTTAGTTAGTTAGTTAGTTAGTTAGTTAGTTAGTTAGTTAGTTAGTTAGTTAGTTAGTTAGTTAGTTAGTTAGTTAGTTAGTTAGTTAGTTAGTTAGTTAGTTAGTTAGTTAGTTAGTTAGTTAGTTAGTTAGTTAGTTAGTTAGTTAGTTAGTTAGTTAGTTAGTTAGTTAGTTAGTTAGTTAGTTAGTTAGTTAGTTAGTTAGTTAGTTAGTTAGTTAGTTAGTTAGTTAGTTAGTTAGTTAGTTAGTTAGTTAGTTAGTTAGTTAGTTAGTTAGTTAGTTAGTTAGTTAGTTAGTTAGTTAGTTAGTTAGTTAGTTAGTTAGTTAGTTAGTTAGTTAGTTAGTTAGTTAGTTAGTTAGTTAGTTAGTTAGTTAGTTAGTTAGTTAGTTAGTTAGTTAGTTAGTTAGTTAGTTAGTTAGTTAGTTAGTTAGTTAGTTAGTTAGTTAGTTAGTTAGTTAGTTAGTTAGTTAGTTAGTTAGTTAGTTAGTTAGTTAGTTAGTTAGTTAGTTAGTTAGTTAGTTAGTTAGTTAGTTAGTTAGTTAGTTAGTTAGTTAGTTAGTTAGTTAGTTAGTTAGTTAGTTAGTTAGTTAGTTAGTTAGTTAGTTAGTTAAGTCTTGATTGTACTCAAACAGCAACATCGCACACCTCAGGTGCGCCGCTTCCGGCATGGTGAGTCAATTTACGACCTGCTGGACTCGCCCGAAGGTGGCCGCTACCTGGAGCAGCTGCTGCGCATCGATGGCGTCTGCAGTCCCAAGCAGGCGTCGACAAAGTCCGCCGAAGAGCTCGCCCAGGCGCAGTCGTTCTCTCTCGCTGAACTTCGCCGACTGGTCGCCTACCGAAAGCTGGACGCCGAGAGACTGGTGTCGGCGCTCGAAGCCGCCTTCGAGGCTGGCCTGGCTGACGTCTTGGACTTGACGCCCGCCCACGGGGAGCTGACTCAACGACTTGTTGAGAAGACGGTTCAGCTGGTTCTGCTGCCTCAGGAGACCGAGCTGCTGGGCCGGCTGCTCTCCTGCCGTCGCCTTTGGCGCTGTCTGGCCTGGCGCATGCAGGCCGGCGTCAGGCAGCTGTACGACACCGCGCTACGCGGCAGCAAAGCCGGCATCCGACAGATTCTGAGAACTGAGTGCAGCCGAGACGATGTTGCAACTGTCGGCGGCAAAAGTGCAATCGATCTGAACAAGCTGAACGCATTTCTGGCTTCGACCACCACTTATTGGCAGTTTCGTCGGCGCGAGCTTCGACTCGTTGAGGATTCGCGCGCCGCCATGAGGGACCCGCTGCAGTCGTTGGCGCTTTGGGCGACGCTCACCGGCCGCATGCGGCTGGTGCCGAGCCTGCTCAGCCAGGAGGAGTTCGACCTGGTGCCGCTGTCGCTGCTTATCGCGACGCTGCTTCGTTCGTTGGCCACTCGACGGGACGTCGAGGACGTGTTCGCCGACAGAGCCGACAAGGTGGCCGACCAGTGCGAGGGCATGGCCATTCAGGTGATCAAGGAGGTCAAGGAGGTGGACAACTCCTACGGCAATAATCTCACAATCGCCTACGTCAGCCTGCCGTTGTTCAACTTCGCCAACTACACGGTGCTGGACCTGGCGGCGAGGGGCGGCGCGAGCAGCTTCATCAAGCTGGACATTGTGGAATTGGCCACCGACAAGAGCTGGTACGGCGACTTCTACGACTTTCGCCAGTCGTTCAGCCGCGAGGCTTTGATTCTTTCCGGCTTCCTGCCGCCGTTCATGCTGCTCCTGCCCAGCCTGGTGCAGCGAATGCGGAATCCCGAGAGCCGGAGATTCCTGGAAACCATCACCGAGGCCTCGGTGACGGCCTGCGAAGGCGAGGAAGAGGACAAACTGGAGATGGACAATGATGAAGCGGAGAAAGCTACGCGTTTGGCGTTGCTAGGTTGGTACCGAATTTTCCTACCAAAAAACCCCTCGAAGCAAACCCAGAATCATAAAAGCTTAAGACCAAATGCTTTTTGCCGAGAGACGTTTTGCGGTCGCCATAAATTTTGCGTAGGCGAAACTGGCTAAAGGACAAATCTGGACAATAAAGCTGTTGACCTAAAACTTTTTTCTTAACCTCATCCACTCTCTCAACAGAAGACTCGGAGAAAGATGGCCGAGGCGCTGAGCAGCATGGCTCACAGGATGCATCGGGAGGCGGCCGGATGACCTGCCGCGAATTCGTCACAGAACTGTTGGAGTTCTACGGCACCCCGTGCGTGAAGTTCCGCATCAGCGTGCTGTTCTACTTCGCCTTCGTTGGCCTGCTGTCGGTGATGATCCTGTCGGACTTCCAGGGCCCGTCCAGTCCTATCGAGCTGATCTGCTATTTCACCATTCTGGGAATCTTTATTGAGGAAGTTCGCGAAATGATATCCAGCCTCCGGCAGGAGACTCTCAGCGTCTACCTGTCGGACGGATGGAATGTGATCGACCTCATCGCCACCCTCTGCGGCTTTCTAGCCTTTATTTCTCGGCAAATTAGTTCGAAAAAATTCGACTTCCTAGCGTTGATTTCCGATGGCACACACGAGAGACGCAGCCGCGATCTCAGCTACGTCTTTATCGTCATCACCACCCTGATCGTGTGGATCCGCATCCTGTTCATCTCCATCGTCCTGGAGTCTGTCGGTGTCAAGCTCAAAATGCTATCGCTAATGATCAAGAAAGACTTCATCCCGTTTCTGTACATCCTGATTGTCATCATGCTGGGCTTTGGTATCGCTTTCCACGCTCTGCTATGGCCCAATGGCCAGTACTATGCCAAGGGCAAGGCCATAGACATCGACCCGCCGGACATTCTGATCCAGATGTTCAAGCGGACCTTCTATACGATTGTCGGTGAGTTAGCTAAGCCTTCAGCCAAGTGTCAATCACTCAATGCTTGTATTCAAGTCAAATACCAAGTTATAGTTAGCCCGACCGCTGCAGTTATCTATGGCCGACTTCAATAATAAAAAACTCGTATGCATATAAGTATTGGTTTTGTCAGCCTAACTGAGAATAAAGCCACCCAAAATGAGAATCCTGCCTACGCTGACTGCGAAGGGCCTGGCTGCGTGCAGCCTTAGTCTATGGGCCATAGACAATAAAGGACAAGCAAAGTGATAAAAAGCCATCCAATGTGAGAATCGATTGGTCTATGCGTCGTATTCTTTTATTTTTATAACTTCTGAGCTTCTGAGCCATATGACTAGCCAATCCTAGCTTATCCTTTATAGTCTATGGCTCATAGACTAGGCTGGACGCAGCTAGGCCCTTTGTATTCAGCGTAGGCAGGATTCTCACATTGGATGGCTTTTTATCACTTTGCTTATCCTTTATAGTCTATGGCCCATAGACTAAGGCTGCACGCAGCCAGGCCCTTCGCAGTCAGCGTAGGCAGGATTCTCACTTTGGATGGCTTTATTCTCAGTTAGGCTGACAAAACCAATATTTAGTTAATGTTATACCACTTAACGCTGACAACAATCAAAGCATGAAATGAAGATTTCAAGAAATTGGGCTACTTTTCCACAGACGAACTTCACTCACTTTCTTACTTAAATTTACCATAGACACCTTCTTTTCTTACCATGGACAAAGCAAACACTTTTTCTGATCAGGCTGTATTTGCAATGACGAATTTTACTTACTTAGACGAATTCGAAGTCACTTTCTCTAAAAATCTACCATAGACACTCATTCTCTTCCCCTTGAGCGCTATATAGTTTTGCATACGCTGACGAATTTGATCTCACTTTTGACGAATCCGAAGTTGAAAAGGTATATTTTTTCGATTCACAAAATAAGCAGTTTGGGCCATAGACAATTTCTTAAATTTCTTTCTTTCTCTCTCTAGAGTGCTGGTGCGCAAGTAAGCGCCCCCTTGACCCCGCTGTCTTCTAACTTTGTCATAGACATTTTCAGTGGGTCTTGAAACCGACTGAAAGCATTGGAATAAATGGGATTTTACCATAGACAGTCTCAGCAGGCCGTGAAAACGCGGTTTCTCGCCGGCTAACTCTCGTATGGATAGGCTGCATTGGACAGAAACAAACTAACACGCCGTTTCTGGCTCGTTTCTGCCCTCTGCAGCTCATCAATATTGGTATATTATCTAACCAAATACTCCTTCCGTGATAACTTCAAACAGGTGAGTACGGCCTTGACGAGTTGGAGACGGAGTGTCAGATGCACGACCCCTCGGCTTCCAAAGCGTCTGTCGTGGCTGCAACGGCAGCTTCAATCAACGCCACAGCTGGCAGCTTGTTGAGCGCGGCTGCTACCGAGGAGAAGGAGATCGCAGACGAGGTGGTCGATGACGTAGACAAATGCGTGTCATTTCCTGGCAGCGTCCTGGTGCCCTACGTGCTCATGGTGGTTTACATTGTTGTTGTGCAGGTTCTGCTACTCAACGTGATTGTTGCCATGTTTAGCAAGACCATCGACATGGTGGACTCAGAGTCGAAGGCCATGTGGCTGTTCGAGCGCTACGATCTCAACAAGGAGTTCATAAAGCGTTCAGCTCTGCCGCCACCTTTTAATATTGTTCTGGAGGCGCGAAATCTCATCTGCTGGTGCCTGTCAAAAATCATGCGACTGTCGCGCCGCCGCTGCTCTCAGGTGCCTGAAGCGGATCAGCGGCAGCAGCAGCCGCTGGACATAATAAAGCAGCACCTGAACATCAACGATTCCGAGGTTAAGCGTCAAAATTTCCACAATTTTGTCTACCTATTTTACCTGTTTTATCAAGCTGTGATGCTGCGCCGGCTGCGACGCAAGCTGGACGGCTTTCAGGCAGACGAGAGCGAACTCAGCAGCGAAGGCGTTCTGCTGCTGCGTCGGGTTGGCGAACTGCGCCAAGTTCAGTCGGATCTGCGCGACTATCTTGAGTCGCAGCACTCGGAGTTGAGCTCAGTCAGCCAGAAGCTGGACAGGCTGCTGGCGATGGGCGGAGGAGATGCTGGCAGCGGTTGAGCTCACTTTGAATCCGTGACATCGGTTTGCGTGCTGATTAACAAAAGTTAGTTAGCTTACTTTGTTCGAAATTTATTTATCTGGCTTAGTTTACGCATACTTAGCATCTCACCTGCATAGTGACAATTTATTTATCTGCAAATTTTCTCACTGTTTTTTAGACTGAGAGCTAGGCAAGATTTTCAAACATTATGTATAAATTCTTTGTTTCTCAGTACACCTACTTGCCTGAAAAATATTTACAATTAGTTGGCTAAAAGAGAGTTTTATATGCTTGTTTCTATCATAAAATATTAGGGGGGCCGTAGCCCAGCGGTAGCGCAGCTGCTCTGGTGTGCCAGCGACCCAGGCTCGATTCCAAGTGCAGTCACATTAATTTGGGGCTGAATTGGAATCTCGGCTTGGCTCTGCTCGTGCAATCAACGGCCTTGAGAGCCAACCCCCCAAGGCGCAGTGAAGTGTACATGCCTAGCGATAAAATAAAGTTAGGGCCGCTGTACACTCCTGTGTGAGTGTGTGCCTGCGTACGTATCCGCGCGCTTGTATGCCTGCTCAGGGGAGTCGGCGGAATGGGCAGCAATGCCTCTCGCCGGTTGTGTGCCAATGTCGCTTAAAGTGCGCCAGGGTGCACACAACCCCCCTGCCTCTAATAAAAAAAATCATAAAATATTATATCTGGTCCCTATTCTCAACATATAGCAATGTCTCATTATCCTTTCTCCACACTTGCCCCCGCAACTCGTGCAGCTTGCTAACGAAGCAATTATATTTCTCAGAATGCATATATTATAGCTAAATATTTCTAATCGCCAAAAATAAAAAAGGTACTTTCAACTTTTCAAAGTTTTTTAGCATGACCATTTCAACTTGCCCAAACTATGTGCTTTATTAAGTAGCGAAAAGCCTGTTTATTACCACTAACTGCCCCGACTTCTTACAATAAAAATGTTACAACCCACCAGCAACCTGAACTTTTAATCCACCAACACTTGGTCGGATACTTTTACTTTCACTTTATTGGCTCACGGACTACTTAATTGTCGTTTATATTTAAGTAGTCCGTGTATTGGCTTCAGTCCCGACCCCATTTTGCCACTTGGCGCCGTAATAAAATCCTTTTTTTACGCAGTTTTTACGAAGGTTTATAATATTTGCAGCTGAAATATCTGCGCATCTCTGCCGATAAATTTCCCTTCATTTTCTCTACTGCATCCCATTTCTTTCTCTCCCATCTTCCTTCCACCTCTCACCCATCTCCTTCTCCCCCATGTCCTTCTCCCCCATGTCCTTCTCCCCCATCTCGGGAATCTCACCCATCTCCCTCTCATCCATCTCCCTCTCCCCATCTCCTTCTCACCCATCTCCCTCTCCCCATCTCCCTCTCCCCCGTCTCCCTCTCCCCCATCTCCCTCTCATCCATCTCCCTCTCCCCATCTCCTTCTCACCCATCTCCCTCTCACCCATCTCCCTCTCCCCCGTCTCCCTCTCCCCTATCTCCCTCTCACCTATCTTCCTCTCACCTATCTTCCTCTCCCCCATCTCCCTCTTTTCATTCCATCGCTTCTTCCTCAACATGCTGGGATAAGATTGCTAAAATCAACCTGGAATCGACCCCTATTTAGAAAAACGAACTTGAACTTACCTGCACTGCACTTACATACCTGAAATACACGAAACTAATCGTAAAGCCTCATAAGACACGTGCAACGCGGCCCTATTCGCAACGCCCGCTGGGGGCAATCAAAAGCGTGTACGCGCGCTCCGTAACCTTTGTTTCGTCGGTATATTGTATACCATACACTGTGCAAGTCGGCTGCCGCACTCCCATTAATCAAAGTGTCCGCTTTCTGTTTCGCTTCTTAACGGAGCAACTTTTTGCTTCAACCTTCCAGAAAAAAAGACCAAAGAGAGAGAGAGAGAGATGGGGGAGAGACAGGGAATCTGCTTCCAACGGGAAATCCATGCTATGATCGATTGATTGCCCATAAGATACGCTGCCTGCTCGGGGCTGCCACGCTTTCTAAGAAGTGTTTCACGTTTTCTTTAAAGTTCGCCGCCAGTGTTTGTCCTTTGCGAATTTAGTCTCGCTGGTGGCCGGTGTCTGTGCGTCCCACCGCTGTCTGACAGATGATCCCCTGCGAGCGTTTTGTTTAATCCTCAGCTTAGCCTTCCTTTTGCATTGTCAAGCCGCCAGCGGTTGAAGCGGTTTGTTCTGCAAACATCATCTAAGTGTTGCTTGTGCCTTGCGCCAGGCACTCACCATGCACCATGACCATTGTCAGACTGCTTTGTTTAGATGAGTGACGGCTGCTTTTGTCTTATCTCATCTGCTTCCGCTTCTCTTGGGGCTTTCCGGCCGAATTTTGATGCCTACTGACTTCTCTTTTCTCTCTCCTCTCTCCTCTCCTCTCATCTCTCTTTTCTCTCTCCTCTCTCCTCTCCTCTCATCTCTCTTTTCTCTCTCCTCTCTCCTCTCCTCTCCTCTCTCTTTTCTCTCTCCTCTCTCCTCTCCTCCCCTCTCCTCTCTCTCCTCTCCTTTCCCCTCTCCTCTTCTCTCTCCTCTCCTCTCTCTCCTCTCTCTCTCCTCTCTCCTCGCTCTCTCTCACCTCTCCTCTCCCCTCTCTCTCTCCTCTCTCTCTTCTCTCCTCTCTCTCCTCTCTCTCCTCTCTCTCCTCTTCTCTCTCCTCTCTCCTCTCCTCTCTCTCCTCTCTCTCCTCTCCTCTCTCTCCTCTCTCTCTCCTCTCTCCTCGCTCTCTCTCACCTCTCCTCTCTCTCTCCTCTCTCCTCAGGCAAAGGCACTGCGAGATCTGCGGGCAGACAAGTCCATCGTCATCAAGCCGGCCGACAAGGGCAGCCAGCTGGTCATCCTGGACCGGCAGGACTATGTCCGTGAATGCCTGCGTCAGCTGGAAGACCCGCTGTTTTACCGACCTCTGAGCGCACCGATCAGCCGCTTCACAGCCCAGATGATCCGCGGCGTCTTCAGATCGCTGCTGGACTAGAAGGATCATCGATCGGCGCCAGTTCAACGCCTTCTGCCCGAAGGAGGGGTTCCGCACGCGGTGCTTCTACATCCTGCCGAAGATCCACAAGCCCGTCGAGTCGTGGCCGCTCGGCGACATTCCTCCGGGCCGGCCCATCGTGTCTGACGTGGACAGCGAGTCTTACGCTAGCGGCCGCTTCATCGACAGCTTCCTGCAGCCGATCGTCATCCAGCTGCCCAGCTTCATCAGGGACACTGACCACTTCCAGGCCGCCATCCGCGGGATCGCCTGTGCGGCGTCCGAGGAGTCCTTCCTGTTCACCATGGACGTCGCCAGCCTGTACACCAACATCCCGACGGAGGCCGGCCTCGAGTGCGTGCGAAGAGCGTTTAGGGAGCACCCGGACAGCCGGCGCCCAGACGCCAGCCTACTCAGCCTGCTCAAGCTGAACCTGGAGCGCAACGACTTCGAGTTTGACGGCAGGTACTTTCTGCAGGTGAAAGGCACTGCCATGGGGAAGTCGTTCGCGCCCAGCTACAGCAACATCTACATGGGCTATTGGGAGCAGAGAGGCCTGGAGACCAGCCCGCAGAAGCCCAGCCTGTGGCTCCGCTACATCGACGACGTCTTTGGAGTGTGGCGTGGCACAGAGGCGGAGCTGGTCCAGTTCCATCAACACCTGGACGCCCTCGACCCCAACATCCGACTTCAACTGAGCTACAGCAGCACAGAGGTGAACTTCCTAGACACCACCGTCTTCTGGGACCGCGAAGGCGACAGCAAAAGCCTGGCAACCAGGGTATATTTCAAGCCCACCGACAGCCGAGTCCTCATCCACCGCGGCTCCTTCCATCCTAAGCGAACTTTCCGGGGCGTGGTAAAGTCCCAGCTCCTCAGGTACGCCCGGCGATGCTCCTGGATGGCCGACTTCGACGCAGCGTGCACCGGGCTGATGTCGAATCTGGTGCAGCACCAAGGCTACAGCCGGCGCTTCCTCCGCACCATCAAGTACGACGTGCTGACGGAGCTCGGCTTCTACCCGACCAGACGGTGGGAGTTCGGCTTCCTGCCGTGCAACTCGGCCCGACTCTGCAAGTGCTGCCAGGCGCACGCCAGGTTCACCTCCGTCTGCCCCGGATCAGCAGCCACGACAGTCCAGCTCATCATCAGTCAGCGGATCGACTGCAACGCCACGAACGCCGTCTATGCCGTGTTCTGCC
The DNA here is from genome assembly GCA_002269645.1 of Macrostomum lignano. Taxonomy (NCBI): domain Eukaryota; kingdom Metazoa; phylum Platyhelminthes; family Macrostomidae; genus Macrostomum; species Macrostomum lignano. Next base: position 501,152 of record NIVC01000083.1, on the reverse strand, counting down.
GCCGGTGCGACCACACGGTCTACGTCGGCGAGACCGCCAACAGCATCCGTGGTCGCATGCTGGCGCACATCGGTGACATCCGGCACACCCGTGACACTCCGGTAGCGCGCCACTTCACCAGCGGTGGCCACAGTCTGACGGACTTCGCCTTCACCGGCATCTGGACACGCGATGGCACAGGACCCAGAGCTGACGAGCGGCGTCAGCGCCAGGAGGCCAAGTTTATCGAGGTCCTGAGGACTCATGTTCCACACGGCGCCAACGAACTTGCCGGCATACTGCACAAACCGGCCATCCCGCTGATCCTGCCCCACTGTGCGACCTCCGACGCCCTGGCTGCCAAAGTGAAGGACAGGGTGACACGGCACTGCGAGACCCCGGTGCTGCCCGCCTACACCAAGGGGAGAAGCCTCCGGACTCTGCTCTCTCATAGTCGGCTCGATCCTGCCAACTAGGCCCCTTTTGACGCCTGTGCAAAGGCTCTTTTACTGCTATTTTTCCCCTCTGTGATTTTTTCATTGACTTTATTTTGATTTATTCAGATTATTTATTCTCTGCTTTTTATTCATTTTTCTGACACTGTGTACGGTGCACCTGCATTTTTTGCTCTGAGCATTTGATAATAATTTTTATTTACCTTGTCTATTTATTTTGCCATTTATTTTTACAATTTTTATTCTACACTCAAAGGTCGTCTAGGCCCACTTGTGGAGTTTTAGCCACCCCCCGCTTTTCTCATAGTCTCGGACTCGTTTTTATGTACTGACCATGCGTACTGTTTTAAGTGCTTGAGCACATCAATTTATCGATCGTCTCTCCCTGGCGATATCGCCTTTATATATTGATGGCAATTCGCGTCAAATAAACTTCACTCGCTTACAGCCCTGACGAAGAAATTTAATTTCGAAATATCGGCTACTCAATTTAAATTGACTTTTTTCAGTCCTTTCTGACTTTCTACCGTGTCAGTGCCCGAGATTGGAGGCGCCCTCCTCTCTCTCTCTCTCTCTCTCCACTCTCTTCTCTTTTCTCTCCTCTCTCTCCTCTCTCTCCTCTCTCTCCTCTCTCTCTCCTCTCTCTCCTCTCTCTCCTCTCTCCTCTCCCCCTCTCTCTCTTTCCTCTCATCTCTCTCTTTCCTCTCATCTCTCTCCTCTCTTCTCTCCTCTCTCTCTCCACTCTCTTCTCTTTTCTCTCCTCTCTCTCTCCTCTCTCTCCTCTCTCTCCTCTCTCTCCTCTCTTCTCTTTTCTCTCCTCTCTCGTTTTTCCTCCATCTTCTCTCTCTCTCTCTCTTCTTTCTCCTCTCTTCTCTCTCCTATCTCCCCTCTCCGCTCCCAATCTCCTTTTACCCCTCTTCCTTCTCTTTTCTCATCTTCTCTCTCTTTTACGTTCTCTCCTTTACTTTTACCTCCATAAAAGCTTAGAAGTTCTCTTAGGTTCAAATATGCTTGCAACTCCTCATCCAGTCATTCCCTGTTGCATTTTCTATAGTAGCATTAGCTAAGCATTCTCTCTTTTAGTTGGTAAATCGCTACCTCGGCTTACCGCTGCTTTTTTTGCCATTGTAAATTTTGTTCGACCCAGAAAAGCATCAGATTTATGGGATCCTTTGTTATACCGCGCCATCTTAGAGGCTCCTCGAACAGAGAGGTCAACCTTTGACTTTTATACTAAAGCCTTTTCCGTTCCGCCAACAAAGTTTTACTTTGCAAAATAATCTTCTCTGCTTATTACATTATCGAGGCTCCGACAGTTGTAAATCGGGTGTCTCGGGCCCTTGGAGATGCGCGGTCCGGAATTTATTGGTGCAGAAACTGCGGGCACTGCACACTCACACGCGCAGCTGTCACATCTGATTCCTCAGGGTAATTTATCTTTCCAGCTTACTGTACTAAGGAAAATGTACTGACTGCCTGTTCAATGGATTGCAGCCCATAGTTGCTAGGCTTAAGTTCAAGTTGCGTCTGTCCAGCCTCTTGTAATGTAGGGCACACCGCTTCATCTTGTTGCATCGGTAAAAATGTAGACGAGATTTTCTAAGAACGCGTACGATCCAATTGTTGAATTCTAATTCTGTACTATTAAATGTAGCTTATGTATAGCGTTGTTATGCAACCAGAAATTTAGATCCGGTATCTATGGTAAATATCACGGTTGCTATGCAACTGCGTAGCTTAAAAATTAGGGGTAAATATCACGGTTGCTATGCAACTGCGTAGTTTAAAAATTAGGTATCTAGGGTAAATATCACGGTTGCTATGCATGCCATTGCGTAGTTTGAAGATTCGGTATCTAAGGTAAATACCACGGTTGCTATGCAACTGAATAGCTTGTAGAATCGTATCTATGGTAAATATCACGGTTGCTAGGCAACTGCATGGTTTATAGATTCTGTACCTAAGGCCGAGTATGGAGTGCTACTTGGAATAAGCCTGGATCCAGAGATGAAATCGGTTATATAGTATAAAAGATAGTATCTCTTTATCATTGTTTTCGTTAGGCTCGAAGCAAAAGTACTTATATGGAAATAGTAGTAATATATAAAAGAGTTATTTATGTAACTAGAAATATTTTAGAATTGAAAATTTTACATGCAGGTAACAGCTATACGAGCTAGTTATTCAGGTGTTAAAGTAATAAACAATTAAGAGAACAAAATTAGTTTGAGAGCAAAATTATAGTCTAAATTTAGTTAACAAGAATTTAGTTACTTTCAGATTGACATTCAACTTAAACAAAAATCTTTGGGAGCAAAGGTACTCCTTTCCAGACAGTAAAACTATTTTGAAAAGATCTGAACTTTTTCAGGAAATAAAGTCACTTTCATTTTTAAATCATTAATGACCATTTTCATCAGGGTATGATCATCACACTCTTCAGGAAGGATAATCACACTCTTCAGGATGAATAGTCACACTCTTCAGGAAGGATAGTCACACTCTTCAGGATGAATAGTCACACTCTTCAGGAAGCATAATCACACTCTTCAGGAAGGATAGTCACATTATTCAGGAAGCATAATCACACTCTTCAGGAAGCATAATCACACTCTTCAGGATGAATAGTCACACTCTTCAGGAAGCATAATCACACTCTTCAGGATGAATAGTCACACTCTTCAGGAAGCATAATCACACTCTTCAGGAAGGATAGTCACACTCCTCAGGAAGGATAGTCACATTATTCAGGAAGCATAATCACACTCTTCAGGAAGCATAATCACACTCTTCAGGATGAATAGTCACACTCTTCAGGAAGCATAATCACACTCTTCAGGATGAATAGTCACACTCTTCAGGAAGCATAATCACACTCTTCAGGATGAATAGTCACACTCTTCAGGAAGCATAATCACACTCTTCAGGAAGGATAGTCACACTCTTCAGGAAGGATAGTCACACTCTTCAGGAAGGATAATCACACTCTTCAGGATGAATAGTCACACTCTTCAGGAAGCATAATCACACTCTTCAGGATGAATAGTCACACTCTTCAGGAAGCATAATCACACTCTTCAGGAAGGATAATCACACTCTTCAGGAAGGATAATCACACTCTTCAGGATGAATAGTCACACTCTTCAGGAAGCATAATCACACTCTTCAGGAAGGATAGTCACACTCTTCAGGAAGGATAGTCACACTCTTCAGGATGAATAGTCACACTCTTCAGGAAGCATAATCACACTCTTCAGGATGAATAGTCACACTCTTCAGGAAGCATAATCACACTCTTCAGGAAAGATAAACACAATTTTCAGGAAGGATATTCACACTCTTCAGGAAAGATAAACACAATTTTCAGGAAGGATAATCGCTAAAATTCACAGTAATTTTGTGTTTCCGTCAAAAAACGGTCATAAAAAACATTGCAGAACGCAATTGCTCTTTTTAAAAAGCGGATTAGCAACAAGTAAAAATTCAGTTGCTTGACTGAAGCTCAGTTTAAACAGGCATTTTTTACTTGAGCATCTGGCCCAACTGCTCAAGGTACGGGTTTCGCAACTTCTGCTGCTGTGGCGTTTGCTCGTCCAGCTTCCTTGGAGCCTTCATCGGCGGCGGCTCAGCCTCCTCCTCCTTCACATCCTTCTGCTGCCAAGACTTGCCTTCGGGTGGGGCAACTGGAAACTCGCGCAGCTCGTGCTGACCGCCGAAGGAATCCGACGAAGCCTCCAGACTGTCGGCGCTCGGCGCCACTTTGCCGCCACGCTGGTCGGCGCTTCGACGACACGACAGCGACTTGCAGGCGGCGACACCGCCGCAAAGCAGGATGAAGACCAGCGGAGTGCCGAAGAAGCTGACCACGGTGGCGAACACGGGGATCGGCATCCCCAGGATTCGATCATCATCGGCTGCTGGGACGCCGCTGTCTGCAGCACCGCCTGCAGTTGTTGCCGAATTTGCAGTGCTGGTAGCCGCTGTCACTGAAGCAGATTCGGTGGCGTCGGTTGACCAGTTCGAGGCGTGAGTTGTTGAACCGATTTCAGCTGTCGCAGTTGCATTGTCGTTGCTTGGAGACTGTGATGTGGCATTAATAACTGCCGGCTGCTCACTGGCTGTTTGAGCAGATGCAACTGGGTAGCAACTGCCGCGGATCAATAGCAGGATTAACAGCCGATCTGCGAATGCCAACGCTTGCATGTTGAACCCAGCAGACAACTTTCGGCAACGTTGAGTTTACCATCAAGCAGTGTTTAAATTGTTAATTTTCCAAACTCTAAATTTTCCCCATAGCAACCCGCGGTTGCTAACGCAGGCCTAGGATTTTTTGTGGCGAGGCGACAATTGAAGCTCTCAGTGGAACACCTTCACGGCTGCGTGGGTTCTTGAGTTAATAATTTATTGGACCCTAATGAGCTCTTTAATCTGTTGGGAGTTGGGATTTGAGCACTGCGCTGAGCACACTGAGGCTATTGCAGCCTTCAGATTTTTATATTTGTCCTTAAGAGATTTTCTAATTGAAAACTCTTATGGTAGAAAGCTCGTCCTTTTGACAATTTCACACCTGAAAATTTCACCTATTAGAATATCCTGTCCTTGAGAATCTCACCCATTAGAATATCCTGTCCTTGAGAATCTCACCCATTAGAATATCCTGTCCTTGAGAATCTGACCCATTAGAATATCCGGTCCTTGAGAATCTCACCCATTAGAATATCCAGTCCTTGAGAATCTCACCCATTAGGATATCCAGTCCTTGAGCATCTCACCCATTAGGATATCCTGTCCTTGAGAATCTGACCCATTAGAATATCCGGTCCTTGAGAATCTCACCCATTAGAATATCCAGTCCTTGAGAATCTCACCCATTAGAATATCCAGTCCTTGAGAATCTCACCCATTAGGATATCCGGTCCTTGAGCATCTCACCCATTAGAATATCCGGTCTTTGAGAATCTCACCCATCAGCTTCACCCCCGAGAATCTCACCGAGAATCTTACTCCTCTAAGTCTCATCATTAAGAGTCTAACATATGAAAGTCTCAACTTTAAAAATCTCACCTCCCAATTTTTTAGCACACCTGCCCTAAAGGCCAGATGTGCAACCACACCGCGCTCAGCCGCAGCTATTGCGCGGCGCATCTGAAGGCTGCGTACGGCTGTTCAGTCCAAGGACAGGGGGGGGTCGCCACACACACCCTCAATTACCCCAGCTAATGCTGGCACCCATTTTACAGCTGGGTGAACTGAAGCAATGCAGAGTTAAGTGTCTTGCTTAGGGACTAAAATTGTTCCGAGTGGATTAAGAATCGAACTCCCGGCCTTCAAGTCGTGAGTCCGATGCTCTGACCACTGGGCTACAACCCCCTTTTGCCCAAGAATTCCCATGAATGGATTAAATAAGCTTACAGAGCTAGATGCCCTACAAAATCCACTCAGGTATTTATTCGGTTAATTTAAAAAATGCTAAACATTGTTATCGTCATAAAAAATCACAATTTTTCTAGTACCAGCTAATCTGAAGTGGCCGGGGTCTCCCATATGATCTATTTTATAGTTTTATGCCACACAAAAGGGTTATTAACCCTAACCCCGAAAGTTCCCGGACAAGAACTCGATCCGGGCACACTACTGGGGCAAGTAAATCTTTTCTTATCTGCAGTCGCGGCAGAAATGATTCATATTTTTTTGGAATCTAATCACTTTGACTAATCTGCCTCGGTTGTACTAGGTTAAGGTAATCAGATTTTATGACAGCCATAAATTTCAGGTGAATTGGGGCCTCTTGGCCTGTACTAGCAACCTCTGAAGAACTGCATACTTTGAAGTATAAACCTTTGACTGGACCCATAAGCTTATAAGTTCTAGGAAATGTTCAGCAATAAAAGTACACATTGATTTGCGGAACATTTGTGCGCAAAATAATGCTTGAAGCTAACTTGATAATTTATGGCAATTTTTACGATACAAATGATCGAATTCTGTTTTGATTTCACACAAACTTTACAGTAATTTAAAAATTCTTTAAAAAATCTTAATTATACTACTGACCAAAGTAGAATTCAGGAAAATAGTTTGTATTTGTTTCATTGAAAATTCAAGAGCCGTAAAATTTGTAACAAAAAATAGTGATAATACGATCCCACACTGATCCTCTCCCCTTGTGATCCCACACTGATCCTCTCCCCTTGTGATCCCACACTGATCCTCTCCCCTTGTGATCCCACACTGATCCTCTCCCCTTGTGATCCCACACTGATCCTCTCCCCTTGTGATCCCACACTGATCCTCTCCCCTTGTGATCCCACACTGATCCTCTCCCCTTGTGATCCCACACTGATCCTCTCCCCTTGTGATCCCACACTGATCCTCTCCCCTTGTGATCCCACACTGATCCTCTCCCCTTGTGATCCCACACTGATCCTCTCCCCTTGTGATCCCACACTGATCCCATCTCCTGTTATGATCCCACACTGATCCCATCTCCTGTTATGATCCCACACTGATCCCATCTCCTGTTATGATCCCACACTGATCCCATCTTCTGTTATGATCCCACACTGATCCCATCTCCTGTTATGATCCCACACTGATCCCATCTCCTGTTGTGATCCCACACTGATCCCATCTCCTGTTATGATCCCACACTGATCCCATCTCCTGCTGTGATCCCACACTGATCCCATCTCCTGTTATGATCCCACACTGATCCCATCTCCTGCTGTGATCCCACACTGATCCCATCTCCTGTTGTGATCCCACACTGATCCCATCTTGTTGTGATCCCACACGGATCCAATCTTGTTGTGATCCCACACGTATCCCATTTCCTGTGTGTTTTTATCTGGGCTGGCATCCCAGTGTTTTTATCCCTTTGTGTTTACCCGGCCATTAGATTGCCATTCCAATCTTGGAGTTTTGAGCTCTGCCCTACCTGCCCGGTCCATCTTGCCTGCCTTGGTCCATCTGCTGGCTCCTCTGGTTGTCTCCCCGCCTATTGTGTCTTGGCTCTCATCTCTGACAGTGGATTGGAGTCCTGGGTTGGTTGTTCGTCCCGAATCGGGGAAAACCGGCAGAGTCCGGTTTCCTCTTGCCCCTTGTGCCCCTCTCCGCCCCCTTGGCCTGGCCTCCAATATAGAGCTGGATAGGTGACACCCTTGTGGCTTGCAGCCCTATAAGAGGGTTTTAGTAGCTTTTACCTCTTGATAGGAGACTCGCCCTCGGAAACAAGCCTTCCAGACTCACTCCAATATTAAGCCATTTCCGTATACTTCAGGATATTCCCTGCTCTCGGACCGCTTTCAGTAGTAACCCAAACATTTTTCATTCTAATTATTTTTTCGAGCACTCCCGGGATCTGTCTGCTGGGTGGTGGGGGAGCACGAGAATTTCCCGCAGGAAATTTCCCCGCACAGACTTTTTCCAGCAGAAAGATTTTCCCGCAAGAAATTTCTCGTGATTGCCTGTTTACCTTCCTACCTGTCTGTCTGTCTGTCTGTCTGTCTGTCTGTCTGTCTGTCTGTCTGTCTGTCTGTCTGTCTAATAATTTCTTTCTTAACGTAACAGGCAATCATGAGAAATTTCTTGCGGGAAACTCTCGCTGCGGTAAAAACTCGCTGCGGGAGAATCTCGTGCGGGGAAAGCTCCTGCGGCAAATTTTCGTCGCGGGAAAAACTCGTGCGGGGAAAGCTCGGCGGGAAAAATTCCTGCGGGAAATTCTCGTAGACCCGGGTGGTGGCCTGGCTGGACTCGGTCCTTGCACCGTCCCTGATTCCACTAATATTGGGTTGGCGGTGTCTTAGTCCATAAGGCTTGGGTTAGTAGCTCCCGCCTGGCCCAGACGTCAGGGTCCAACCTCGGGGTATCTCGGGCTTTATGCCCCTGGAAGTGCCCCTCGGCGGCAGAGCCCCTCCCAGGGCTGATCCGCGGGTAGCCCCGGCTTCCCACCTCCGTTTAACAACAAAAACAACGACGATATTTTTCGTAAAACTGGCCTAGTAGCAGTCGTTTGTTTGCGCATCAGCCGCTGCTATTGCCTCCGGTGTCTCCTGGCTGCAGTCGCCACACGAACCTGATTGGGCATCTGCTGTGCACCCTGCGGCGCTGGACTGGGAACAGCCAGTCCACTGTCAGCGTGTGGTCGGCTGCACACTTCAGGTTCTGCGGTTGGATGGAGAGTGTGATAGATAGATAGATAGATAGATAGATAGAAAGATAGATAGATAGATAGATAGATAGATAGATAGAAAGATAGATAGATAGATAGATAGATAGATAGATAGATAGATAGATAGATAGATAGATAGATAGATAGATAGATAGATAGATAGATAGATAGATAGATAGATAGATAGATAGATAGAAAGAAAGATAGATAGATAGATAGATAGATAGATAGATAGATAGATAGATAGATAGATAGATAGATAGATAGATAGATAGATAGATAGATAGATAGATAGATAGATAGATAGATAGATAGATAGATAGATAGATAGATAGATAGATAGATAGATAGATAGATAGATAGATAGATAGATAGATAGATAGATAGATAGATAGATAGATAGATAGATAGATAGATAGATAGATAGATAGATAGATAGATAGATAGATAGATAGATAGATAGATAGATAGATAGATAGATAGATAGATAGATAGATAGATAGATAGATAGATAGATAGATAGATAGATAGATAGATAGATAGATAGATAGATAGATAGATAGATAGATAGATAGATAGATAGATAGATATATAGATATATAGATAGATAGATAGATAGATAGATAGATAGATAGATAGATAGATAGATAGATAGATAGATAGATAGATAGATAGATAGATAGATAGATAGATAGATAGATAGATAGATAGATTCCTAACCTGCAACAAAGCGCACATCTCCTCGCGTCGGCAGGTGACGGCGATGCCATCTTCGACCACGGCAGCGACGCTGCCGGAGATGCCGATCCCACCGCTGCCACCACGCGGTGTGCGAGCGGCTACAGCAATGAAACTTGCGCCTGTAACTAAAAATCATCACATGGTCTCCGTTTTTTCTTCGAAATCCAAGAGAAATCCTGATGGAAACCTAAGGTGGACCCTGATGAAAATCCAAGGCGAATCCTGGTGGAAATCCAAGGTGAACCCTGATGAAAATCCAAGGCGAATCCTGATGGAAATCCAAGGAGAATCCTGATGTAAATCCAAGGCGAATCCTGATGGAAATCCAAGGAGAATCCTGATGGAAATCCAAGGAGAATCCTGATGTAAATCCAAGGCGAATCCTGATGGAAATCCAAGGAGAATCCTGATGGAAATCCAAGGAGAATCCTGATGGAAATCCAAGGCGAATCCTGATGGAAATCCAAAGGGAATCCTGATGGAAATCCAAGGTGAATCCTGATGGAAATCCAAGGTGAATCCTGATGGAAATCCAAGGAGAATCCTGATGGAAATCCAAGGCGAATCCTGATGGAAATCCAAAGGGAATCCTGATGGAAATCCAAGGTGAATCCTGATGGAAATCCAAGGTGAATCCTGATGGAAATCCAAGGCGAATCCTGATAGAAATCCAAGGTGAATCCTGATGGAAATCCAAGGCGAATCCTGATGGAAATCCAAGCCGAATCCTGATGGAAATCCAAGGTGAATCCTGATGGAAATCCAAGGCGAATCCTGATGGAAAGCCAAGGGGAATCCTGATGGAAATCCAAGGCGAATCCTGATGGAAATCCAAGGTGAATCCTGATGGAAATCCAAGGCGAATCCTGATGGAAATCCAAAGGGAATCCTAATCTAAGGGGAATCCTGATGGATGATTCGGGGAATCCGTATAGTAAGCATGGAGATCCCTGATGGGATTCCCATGGGTATCCCGATAGGAATCTGGGAATTCTGGGGGATCTGATTTGGCACTAGAGGGGATAAGAATTACCTGAAGGCTTCCCAACAGACTTGGCCTTGAACACCAGTGTCTCGCAGCCTCTGTTGCAGCCGCTGTGGTGATTAACATTTTCGCTGCTACTCTCGCCATTGGACAACTGGGACGTCTCCATGGCAACCAGATGCGCGTCGGCAAACTGGCAGAATTCTCCGCCGAGCGCCAGCACTCCGTCGGGATCGGGCGCGAAGATGCGCAGCAGGGCGAGGAGGTCGGCCTGGCGACGTCTGGCCAAGCTGACGGTGACCCCGACGCTGCCGCCAGACTCCAGACTGATGCGGCACTCGCGCAGTCTGGCGATGGCGCCGTCGCGGTGCGGGAGCACTTCCTGTGGGGGGGGGTCAGGGGGTCAGGGGGTCAGGGGGTCAGACACCCAGATTGAGTCTGAGGGTCAGAATGGTCAGCCTGAAAAACAGGGTGTAAGGGAGGGCAGGGGGTCAGAGTGAAGAGTACAGGTGTGGGATGGTGTAGGGTAGGGGTCAGAGGGGTCAAAGTGAAGTAAAGGTGTAGGGTGTGGACAAAGGGGTCAGAGTAGAGAGTAAAGGTGTAGGGTGGGGTCAGAGGGGTCAGAGTAGAGAGTAAAGGTGTAGGGTGGGGGTCAGGAAGTCAGAGTAGATAGTAAAAGCGTAGGATGGGAGTCAGAGGGGTCAGAGTAGAGAGTAAAAGCGTAGGATGGGGGTCAGAGGGTCAGAGTAGAGAGTAAAGGTGTAGGATGGGGGTCAGAGGGGTCAGAGTAGAGAGTAAAGGTGTAGGATGGGGGTCAGAGGGGTCAGAGTAGAGAGTAAAGGTGTAGGGTGGGGGTCAGAGGGGTCAGAGTAGAGAGTAAAGGTGTAGGGTGGGGGTCAGAGGGGTCAGAGTAGAGATTAAAGGTGTAGGGTGGGTCAGAGGGGTCAGAGTAGAGAGTAAAGGTGTAGGGTGGGGGTCAGAGGGGTCAGAGTAGATAGTAAAAGCGTAGGATGGGAGTCAGAGGGGTCAGAGTAGAGAGTAAAAGCGTAGGATGGGGGTCAGAGGGTCAGAGTAGAGAGTAAAGGTGTAGGATGGGGGTCAGAGGGGTCAGAGTAGAGAGTAAAGGTGTAGGATGGGGGTCAGAGGGGTCAGAGTAGAGAGTAAAGGTGTAGGGTGGGGGTCAGAGGGGTCAGAGTAGAGAGTAAAGGTGTAGGGTGGGTCAGAGGGGTCAGAGTAGAGAGTAAAGGTGTAGGGTGGGGGTCAGAGGGGTCAAAAAGCAACAAACGTTTCTACTCGCAGATGAATCGGGCTTGAAAGGCAGCTTACTATCAAGCCATCTACTGCTCAAGCAGAGCTTGCAGAGACACACAGAGAAGACACAGTGGACTTATTGGCTTAACTTCGCTGATTCTTAGGGAAGTGAAATTTCCGTAGCTCGAATTCCCTGGCGAGTTCGGCTGCTAACGATGGAATGCAGATTGGGAAGCCGCGATCCTGCTAAAGTACCCGCAAATTTGCCTGAGCAGAATTTATGATTCAGTCTGTAGCCGTCACGGATTTCCCAGGAGGGGGATTTTCTCTAAAAACTACTTTCATGGGGTCCAGCCTTTCTCCCTATAAATGGCTTTCACTTTGGATTAAAATATTCGAGCAGAACAGACAATACTCGGCTTCGCTGCCCTTGAGCTCGAGTTCAGGGATGGAGATTAAATAAGACTCCGGTTTATAAAGTTTTTTTACTCTCCGAGTTGTTGAGTGTTAGAAAGTTACCTGAGACTGCTGGAGAGTGTTGGAATTTAGGTCAGAGGGAGAGAGGTGATAGCAGAGATGGAGAGAAAGAGGGAGAGAGATAGAGATATAGAGATGTACAGAGGGAGAAAGAGAAGGAGAGAGGTAGAGAGTAAGAGGGAGAGGGAGAGAGGGAGTGAGAGGCGAGAAGTAGAAGTAGGAGAGAGAGAGAGAGAATGAGGGGGGAGAGAGAGGGGAGAGAGAGAGAGAGAGAGAGAGAGAGAGAGAGAGAGGGAGAGAGGGAGAGAGGGAGAGGGAGATATAGAGATATAGATATATGAGGGGAGGGAGAGAGAGGAGAGAGAGAGAAAGGGTGAGAGGTAGAAGGAGAGAGGGAGAGGAAAGAGAGAAAGGGTGATAGGTAGAAGGAGAGAGGGAGAGGAGAGAGAGAAAGGGTGAGAGGTAGAAGGAGAGAGGGAGAGGAGAGAGAGAAAGGGTGAGAGGTAGAAGGTGAGAGGGAGAGGAGAGAGAGAAAGGGTGAGAGGTAGAAGGAGAGAGGGAGAGGAGAGAGAGAAAGGGTGAGAGAGAAAGGGTGAGAGGTAGAAGGAGAGAGGGAGAGGAGAGAGAGAAAGGGTGAGAGGTAGAAGGTGAGAGGGAGATGAGAGAGGGAAAGGGTGAGAGGTAGAGGGAGAGAGGGAGAGTTAGAAAGATGGAGATTAAATGACAGTGTGAGAGAAAACGAGAAAAAAGGTGTGAGGCATTCACATCAGGCAAAGACATGACGGAGGAGCGCACCCGGAACAGGAAGTACACAGACTGGCAGCTGTCGTGCTCAACTGGAGGCCGGAATCTCTTGCTAATCAGCGAGCACGGATAGACTCCATCAAGTTCACCAAGCCGGAGCAGCAGCCGCAGCGGCGCCCTGGTGAGCAAATTGACCTCCCTGGAGTGCACCAGCCGGCAGATCAGCAGTGAGCACTGCTCAGCCGAACTCACGAGGCCGTGGAAGCACTGGCCGCTGTCCATGAAGTAGAGCACACCGCCGATGTAGCAACTGCCGAGGATGCTGGACGACGAGTGGAACACGGTGTGGTCCAGGTCGTGCACGAGTTCACCTGGTTGGGGTTGGGTTTTTCGGGGCGGTTCTGCAGAGAGAGAATCTTCAAGGTGGAGAAAGCTCGGGGAGAAACTTGAGAAAGGAATTCCGTGGAGAATTTTGAAAGGGAATTCTGAGTGGATTTCCGTGGGAATCCCAAGAGCCGGAAAATCGAGGGGAATCCTTAGAGCCGGAATATCTAGGGGAATCCCAAAATCCGGAATATCGAGGGGAATCACAAGAGCCGGAATCTTAAGGGAGATCCTAAGAGCTGGAATATCAAGTGGAATCCCAAGAGCCGGAATATCGAGGGGAATCCCAAGAGCCGGAATATCGAGGGGAATCTCGAGAGCTGAAATCTTGAGAGCTGGAATCTCGAGAGCTGGAATCTCGAGGGGAATCCCAGGAGCCGGAAATTGGAGGGGAATCCCAAGAGCTGGAATCTCGAGGGGAATCCTAAGAGCCGGAATCACAAGGGGAAACCAAAAATCTGGAATCTCGAAGGGAATCCCAAAAGCTGGAATCTCGAGGGGAATCTCAAGAGCCGGAATCTCAAGGGGAATCCCAAGAGCCGGAATATCGAGGGGAATCCCAAGAGCTGGAATCTAGAGGGGAATTCCAAGAGCAGGAATCTCAGAGGGAATCCCAAGAGTGGAATCTCGAGGGGAATCTCAAGAGTCGGAATTTCCAGGGGAATCCCAAGAGTCGGAATCTTTGAGGGGAATGCCAAGAGCCGGAATTTTGAGGGGAATCTCAAGAGCTGGAATCTCGAGGGGAATCCCAAAATCTGGAATATCGATGGGAATCCCAAGAATGCCAAATATGAGGGGAATTCTGCGGTGGGACAGCTATGTGTTTTCTGAGGATTATTCTGAGGAATAGTAAGGCGAATTCCTAGGAGAATCCCAATAGTGAATCCCAGGAAGATTCAATTAAATTCAATCTCACCGTCCATGGCTCGGCTGAGCACGCCAGAGAACAATCTGATGATGTCGGCTGGCACGCCTGTGTCACTGGGCAGCCTCTCGAGCACCAGCAGCAGCTCAGTTTGGCCGTACTGGGTCAGGCCTCGGCTGCGAAATGCCCACACTGTCTTTTGGGAGCAGCAGACAACTGGGGGGAGGGGCGGTAGAGGCGGCAAGTGGTGGTGGTGATAAACCGATAATACACACACATTATGCTGTGCTATGGAGCTTGAGCGAATAGCGGAGACTGGGGCGGATATAGGGTGGAGACAAGGGCGGAGACTGGGGCGGATACAGAGGTGGAGACAGGGGCGGATATAGAGGCGGAGACTGGGGTGGAGACAGAGGCGGAAAAAGGGGCGGAAACAGGGGCGGAAACAGGGGCGGAAACAGGGGCGGAGACAGGGGCGGAGACGGGGCGGAAAAAGGGGCGGAAACAGGGGCGGAGACAGGGGCGGAGACGGGGCGGAGACGGGGCGGAGACGGGCGGAGACGGGGCGGAGACGGGGCGGAAAAAGGGGCGGAAACAGGGGCGGAGACAGGGGCGGAGACGGGGCGGAGACGGGGCGGAAAAAGGGGCGGAGACAGGGGCGGAAACAGGGGCGGAAACAGGGGCGGAGACAGAGACGGAAACAGGGGCGGAAACAGGGTCGGAAACAGGGTCGGAAACAGGGGCGGAGACAGGGGGCGGAGACTGGGGCGGAGACTGGGGCGGAGACAGGGGCGGAGACTAGGGCGGAAACAGGGGCGGAAACAGGGGCGGAGACAGAGGCGGAGACAGGGGCGGAGACAGGCGCTGACTCGAAGCAATATATTAAATATTTTCTTTTATACCTATAAAGTTTCTCTAAAGGGCTTTTATGAAAATTATGAAGTGCAATGAAAAATATGAAATTTTTTATGAAAAGTATCAACTATGGCTTAAAAATGATAATAGACAGTTTGAGAAAACGCTGAATTTTTTAACCGAGTTTCATTACTTAGCTTAAAAGCTTGGCAATTTATGGCCGAAATAAAATCTCAAGGCCAGCTAAGGAATGATAAAAAAGTAAAAAAAATTATCCAGACAGAATTCCGGTAAGTTCTGAATGAATGCTCTACAGAGAAGATACTCCAGTCTTCAAATTGTAAACACCCCAATCTTCAAGTTGTAAACACCCCAATCTTCAAGTTGTAAACACCCCAATCTTCAAGTTGTAAACACCCCAATCTTCAAGTTGCAAACACCCCAATCTTCAAGTTGTAAACACCCCAATCTTCAAGTTGTAAACACCCCAATCTTCAAGTTGTAAACACCCCAATCTTCAAGTTGTAAACACCCCAATCTTCAAGTTGTAAACACCCCAATCTTCAAGTTGTAAACACCCCAATCTTCAAGTTGTGAACACCCCAATCTTCAAGTTGTAAACACCCCAATCTTCAAGTTGTAAACACCCCAATCTTCAAGTTGCAAACACCCCAATCTTCAAGTTGTAAACACCCCAATCTTCAAGTTGTAAACACCCCAATCTTCAAGTTGTAAACACCCCAATCTTCAAGTTGTAAACACCCCAATCTTCAAGTTGCAAACACCCCAATCTTCAAATTTTAAACACCCTAATCTTCAAGTTGTAAACACCCCAATCTTCAAGTTGTAAACACCCCAATCTTCAAAGTTTAAACACCCAATCTTAGAGTTGTAAACACCCCAATCTTCAAGTTGTAAACACCCCAATCTTCAAGTTGTAAACACCCCAATCTTCAAGTTGTAAACACCCCAATCTTCAAGTTGTAAACACCCCAATCTTCAAGTTGTAAACACCCCAATCTTCAAAGTTTAAACACCCAATCTTCAAATAGTAAACACCCCAATCTTCAAGTTGTAAACACCCCAATCTTCAAGTTGTAAACACCCCAATCTTCAAGTTGTAAACACCCAATCTTCAAGTTGTAAACACCCCAATCTTCAAGTTGTAAACACCCAAGTCGCTCACGCGTGATCAGTCGGACCGAAACTTCGACACGACTCTGAGGTGAATCCCACAGCACAACAGTTTTTTCTATCGCTGTCGCATCAACCGCAGCATCCGTTGCTGCCTCATCAACCGTTTCAACTTTCGAGTCGGCGGAACTCAGTTCTACTTTGAAGAAGCCGTCATTGTCTTCTCTTTGATCGGCTGTTCGTTTCGGCGAGTCTTCGGGCACCGTGACGACTTCGCGCTGACGGACTAGACGTGACCGGGCGAGCTTGAGAGTCACGTGACGGGCCCGCTTGCTCATGCTTGTGTACTTTTAGTTCGGTTTGACTCGGCAGTATCTCGCTTACTCCGTCGCTTTCCGGCTGTCTTTCTCTCCTCAAGCAAATTTCCAAAACTGTAAATTCTACGTTTTTTTGCTTTTCAGTCCCGTGTCGAGGTTGAAGAAGACTGCTGCAGATTCTATAATTTATCTTCTTCTGTTGCTAAACGCGACACATTTACTATTGGACCTCTTGCTGCAGTCGTGCACCCACCAATCACGGAGTTTTAGAGCCAAGTGTCTGGCGCGGAAATGCTGTATCACTCACTTTGGCGCCCTCTGTATCACTCACTTTGGCGCCTGTATCACTCACTTTTGGCGCCCTCTGTATCACTCACTTTGGCACCCTCTGTATCACTCAATTTGGCGCCCTCTGTATCACTCACTATGGCGCCCTCTGTATCACTCAATTTGGCGCTTGTATCACTCACTTTTGGCGCCCTCTGTATCACTCACTTTGGCGCCCTCTGTATCACTCACTTTGGCGCCCTCTGTATCACTCACTTTTGGCGCCCTCTGTATCACTCACTTTGGCGCCCTCTGTATCACTCACTTTGGCGCCTGTATCACTCACTTTTGGCGCCCTCTGTATCACTCACTTTGGCGCCTGTATCACTCACTTTTGGCGCCCTCTGTATCACTCACTTTGGCGCCCTCTGTATCACTCACTTGGGCGCCCTCTGTATCACTCACTTTTGGCGCCCTCTGTATCACTCACTTTGGCGCCCTCTGTATCACTCACTTTGGCGCCTGTATCACTCACTTTTGGCGCCCTCTGTATCACTCACTTTGGCGCCTGTATCACTCACTTTTGGCGCCCTCTGTATCACTCACTTTGGCGCCCTCTGTATCACTCACTTTGGCGCCTGTATCACTCACTTTGGCGCCCTCTGTATCACTCACTTTGGCGCCTGTATCACTCACTTTGGCGCCCTCTGTATCACTCACTTTTGGCGCCCTCTGTATCACTCACTTTGGCGCCCTCTGTATCACTCACTTTTGGCGCCCTCTGTATCACTCACTTTGGCGCCCTCTGTATCACTCACTTTGGCGCCTGTATCACTCACTTTTGGCGCCCTCTGTATCACTCACTTTGGCACCTGTATCACTCACTTTTGGCGGCCTCTGTATCACTCACTTTGGCGCCCTCTGTATCACTCACTTTGGCGCCTGTATCACTCACTTTTGGCGCCCTCTGTATCACTCACTTTGGCGCCCTCTGTATCACTCACTTTGGCGCCCTCTGTATCACTCACTTTGGCGCCCTCTGTATCACTCACTTTGGCGCCCTCTGTATCACTCACTTTGGCGCCCTCTGTATCACTCACTTTGGCGCCTGCGTCACTCACTTGAACTTTGGAAACTTTACAACCCAGTTCACCCAGTGCAACCCTTCGAGTCCATCTCTGTCCCACTTGTCGAATCGAATAGGGGATTTTCTTGGAATTTGAGGATTTCAGCTCTTAGCGGGACGAAGCCCGAGGCTCTGAGAAAGGGCAAATTGCTTTTTTTCTTAATCCCCATTCCGGTCCTCATTTCTTGAACTGTTCGGCTGTCACTTCTGTCTAATCAGTTAAGAGTTGATGGCCCGGGAATAACATTGGTCTGTCTGTCTGTCTGTTTGCGTTTTTATTGCACAAGACAGCCTTGATTGCATTCTCTTTCGTTGGACATTTTGCATCTGTCTCTCCACTGGAGCTCTCAGTCTAGCTCTTTAGTTTCTAGGCTTAGCTGTCGATGTTTCAATCCTCTGAATTAACCTGCTGATAATCTCCCATTTTCCTTTTACTCTTCCTGTTCTAACTTTCAGCCTAACTCACACTACCTCTCAGCCTCCTCATTCTATTCTCAGTCCACTCACTCTACCTCTCAGTCTCCTCATTCTATTCTCAGTCCACTCACTCTACCTCTCAGTCTCCTCATTCTATTCTCAGTCCACTCACTCTACCTCTCAGTCTCCTCATTCTATTCTCAGTCCACTCACTCTACCTCTCAGTCTCCTCATTCTATTCTCAGTCCACTCACTCTACCTCTCAGTCTCCTCATTCTATTCTCAGTCCACTCACTCTACCTCTCAGTCTCCTCATTCTATTCTCAGTCCACTCACTCTACCTCTCAGTCTCCTCATTCTATTTCTCAGTCCACTCACTCTACCTCTCAGTCTCCTCATTCTATTTCTCAGTCCACTCTAACTTTCAGCCTACTCACACTACCTCTCAGCCTCCTCATTCTATTTCTCAGTCCACTCTAACTTTCAGCCTACTCACTCTACCTCTCAGTCTCCTCATTCTATTTCTCAGTCCACTCACTCTACCTCTCAGTCTCCTCATTCTATTTCTCAGTCCACTCTAACTTTCAGCCTACTCACACTACCTCTCAGCCTCCTCATTCTATTTCTCAGTCCACTCTAACTTTCAGCCTACTCACTCTACCTCTCAGTCTCCTCATTCTATTCTCAGTCCACTCACTCTACCTCTCAGTCTCCTCATTCTATTCTCAGTCCACTCACTCTACCTCTCAGTCTCCTCATTCTATTTCTCAGTCCACTCACTCTACCTCTCAGTCTCCTCATTCTATTTCTCAGTCCACTCTAACTTTCAGCCTACTCACACTACCTCTCAGCCTCCTCATTCTATTTCTCAGTCCACTCTAACTTTCAGCCTACTCACTCTACCTCTCAGTCTCCTCATTCTATTTCTCAGTCCACTCACTTTACCTCTCAGCCTCCTCATTCTATTTCTCAGTCCACTCACTTTACCTCTCAGTCTCCTCATTCTATTTCTCAGTCCACTCACTTTACCTCTCAGTCTCCTCATTCTATTCTCAGTCCACTCACTCTACCTCTCAGTCTCCTCATTCTATTCTCAGTCCACTCACTCTACCTCTCAGTCTCCTCATTCTATTTCTCAGTCCACTCACTCTACCTCTCAGTCTCCTCATTCTATTTCTCAGTCCACTCTAACTTTCAGCCTACTCACACTACCTCTCAGCCTCCTCATTCTATTTCTCAGTCCACTCTAACTTTCAGCCTACTCACTCTACCTCTCAGTCTCCTCATTCTATTTCTCAGTCCACTCACTTTACCTCTCAGCCTCCTCATTCTATTTCTCAGTCCACTCACTTTACCTCTCAGTCTCCTCATTCTATTTCTCAGTCCACTCACTCTACCTCTCAGCCTCCTCATTCTATTTCTCAGTCCACTCACTCTACCTCTCAGCCTCCTCATTCTATTTCTCAGTCCACTCACTCTACCTCTCAGCCTCCTCATTCTATTTCTCAGTCCACTCACTCTACCTCTCAGCCTCCTCATTCTATTTCTCAGTCCACTCACTTTACCTCTCAGCCTCCTCATTCTATTTCTCAGTCCACTCACTCTACCTCTCAGCCTCCTCATTCTATTTCTCAGTCCACTCACTCTACCTCTCAGTCTCCTTACTCGCCCTCTCAATCTCTCCACTCTACCTTCTAAGTTACCTTTACTCCATCTCTCAGTAATTTTTCATATTTTTTCCATTTTTGTGTATGCCAATAGGCAAAATTTTGCACCAGCATTGGGTATCAAAGCGCTTCTTCTTTGTCATGAGCGTCACAGGTATTTTCCTGTGTAGCTATGCTAATCTGATGGCACTTACAAAAGGAATGCAGCGTGCACAAAATAGCCTTTCTGATCTTTATCTCTGAGGCTTAGGCTTTGGCCTCCTGTGGGGTTATGGCCCCAGGCATATATCAACATTCCTTTTCTCCTTTTTACGAGCTACCTTCCTCCTGTGTAATCTGTGTTTGCACTAAGTGACGCTTTTTATTAGGGGGGGGGGGCTGTGCGCACCCTGGTGCACTTTAAGCGGCATTGTCACACAACCGGCGAAAGGCATTGCTGCCCATTCCGCCGACTCCCCTGAGCGAGGCACACAAGCGTGCGGATGTGTACGCAGTCATACGCACAGGCACACACTCAAACAGGAGTGTACAGCGGCCCTAACTTTATTTATCGTTAGCCATGTACACTTCACTGCGCCTTGGGCGTTGGCTCTCAAGCTGGGCGATAATTACACGAGCAGAGCCAAGCCGAGATTCCAATTCAGCCCCAAATTAATGCGACTGCACTGGGAATCGAGCCTGGCCCGCTTGGCACATCAGAGCGCCGCGCTGGACCACTGTCTGTCTGTCTGTCTGTCTGTCTGTCTGTCTGTCTGTCTGTCTGTCTGTCTGTCTTAGTGTCTGTCTGTCTGTCTGTCTGTCTGTCTGTCTGTCTGTCTGTCTGTCTGTCTGTCTGTCTGTCTGTCTGTCTGTCTGTCTGTCTGTCTGTCTGTCTGTCTGTCTGTCTGTCTGTCTGTCTGTCTGTCTGTCTGTCTGTCTGTCTGTCTGTCTGTCTGTCTGTCTGTCTGTCTGTCTGTCTGTCTGTCTGTCTGTCTGTCTGTCTGTCTGTCTGTCTGTCTGTCTGTCTGTCTGTCTGTCTGTCTGTCTGTCTGTCTGTCTGTCTGTCTGTCTGTCTGTCTGTCTGTCTGTCTGTCTGTCTGTCTGTCTGTCTGTCTGTCTGTCTGTCTGTCTGTCTGTCTGTCTGTCTGTCTGTCTGTCTGTCTGTCTGTCTGTCTGTCTGTCTGACTGTCTGTCTGTCTGTCTGTCTGTCTGTCTGCCTGTCTGTCTGTCTGTCTGTCTGTCTGTCTGTCTGTCTGTCTGTCTGTCTGTCTGTCTGTCTGTCTGTCTGACTGTCTGTCTGTCTGTCTGTCTGTCGTCTGTCTGTCTGTCTGTCTGTCTGTCTGTCTGTCTGTCTGTCTGTCTGTCTGTCTGTCTGTCTGTCTGTCTGTCTGTCTGTCTGTCTTAGTGTCTGTCTTAGTGTCCGTCTTAGTGTCTGTCTGTCTGTCTGTCTGTCTGTCTGTCTGTCTGTCTGTCTGTCTGTCTGTCTGTCTGTCTGTCTGTCTGTCTGTCTGTCTGTCTGTCTGTCTGTCTGTCTGTCTGTCTGTCTGTCTGTCTGTCTGTCTGTCTTTCCATTGTGAAGAAAAAATCTGAAATATTGCAACAAATTCATCAATGATTTGCGATGCCAGAGAAACTTTTAGAAGCACAGTTGCAGAACGAAATATTTTATTTGAGAATAATTTCTTATCAGATTAAAAATAGACTCATATTCGCTTCAATAAGAATATTTTAAAGGCTGAGTAGCAACGAGAGAAAAGTGTAATAAGAAAATATTAAATTTTCATATTCAGTAAAACAAAACACAGAGTTTTAGGCGCTTAAGTTTGTTTTTTAAGATTATGTATCAATAACAGCTTACAAAGATTTGCAGTTCAGAAAGAATATTCCAGAAAGGTAAAGCTGACATTTGCAAGGAAGGAATGTAATTTTTGTTTGATAAATTTTTGACCAAAATTAGATGAATATGAGTGTAGGAAAAACACATTTAAAAAATTTCCAAGGTCCAATATCACCTGACCTTGACCTGACCTTAATTTGAAGTTTTTTTCAGTGGCTTTGTGGCGCTGCCAAAATCAAAGTCGACCCGAGTTTTCAAACAGTCTTGCCCCATTCCGCTATGTCCTCAAACATGTGCCTTGGGGTTGGCCCACATTGTATTTTGCCAAACAGGTGAAACCTGACCTCTAAGTGTTATTTAAAATGTTTTTGTTTTGGTTCAGTTGTGAATTGTTCAACAAAAACTTCACTTAAATAGTTAGGCATCGCCGCTCAACACCAGCTGTCGGCCGCCGCGGCCGCCGGCTCTCCCACCGTTGGCGTCGCCGCCGCTCTCGCCGCTTCGCTGGAGCTGCTGCCTGATGTGGTCTTTGTCCGGCGGCTCGCCAGTCATCACCAGCAGCAGGCGGTCCATCATGCTGTCCACTTTGAGTTGGATTTCGCGTTCCTGCTCTTCGATGTCCAGTTCGTCTGGTTGGTGAATTCAGGGGTTAAATGAGGTTAATTTAGCGGAGTTGAGTGTTACGTATGGGACGTCAGTTTGAAGTCACGTCACGTAGTCATATGTTACACAGACATTAAAGGTCAAAGGTGATCATGTTGAGTCATATGTTACACAGACATTGAAGGTCAACGGTGATCATGTTGAGTCATATGTTACACAGACATTGAAGGTCAAAGGTGATCATGTTGAGTCATATGTTACACAGACATTGAAGGTCACCAGTGATCATGTTGAGTCATATGTTACACAGACATTGAAGGTCACCAGTGATCATGTTGAGTCATATGTTACACAGACATACAAGATCAAAGGTGATATGTTCAGTCGTATGTTACACAGACATTGAAGGTCAAAGGTGATCGTGTTGAGTCATATGTTACACAGACATTGAAGGTCACCAGTGATCATGTTGAGTCATATGTTACACAGACATTGAAGGTCACCAGTGATCATGTTGAGTCATATGTTACACAGACATACAATATCAAAGGTGATATGTTCAGTCATATGTTACACAGACATTGAAGGTAAAAGGTGATCGTGTTGAGTCATGGTTTAGATAAAACGGGAGCAAACGAAGGTTAGCAAGCTTAGCAAGCTTAAGTAGACAAAGGTGAAGCTATAATTTGGTCATACTTAGGTGAGCAGATCTCATTCTGAACTCACCGGCAATGTAGGCGAATCGCGAGTCAATCCTGGACTGGGCGTCCCCGGCCTTTCCAATGCCGAACAGCTTCTTAAACTTGCCAGCCACATACTCCACAATCTCGTACTGGTTGGTTTCCTCGGTCCACGAATCTTTCACGTGCTTGAACGAGATCAGAATAATAGTTAAGAAGAAGTTCACCAGGATAAATGACACGAACAGCATGTAGATGAAGAAGAATATCATTCCCATCTTGCCGGCGCCGACTGAGAAACTGGTGAAGTCGAATTTGTCTGCGGATGCAAATTTGGAGTTCATGGAATTCGTGTGCTTGAAGTATTTTTAGTCTTTATTCTCTAGCCAGAACTTGTAGCACCTCACTCCTCGGCTCAACTAATAGCGATCTCTGAAACTCCTACCCACCTCACTCCTCGGCTCAGCTAATAGCGATCTCTGAAACTCCTACCCACCTCACTCCTCGGCTCAGCCAATAGCGATCTCTGAAACACCCACCCACCTCACTCCTCGGCTCAGCCAATAGCGATCTCTGAAACTCCTACCCACCTCACTCCTCGGCTCAGCCAATAGCGATCTCTGAAACTCCTACCCACCTCACTACTCGGCTCAGCCAATAGCGATCTATGAAACTCTTATCCACAAAACCACTTCTAGACTTCTAATTATTAAAGGCAAGAAGCTTTAAGCTATTAACCCAGCACTAATGTACAAAGACTCGGTTTTAAATGTAGGATCGGGTAAGTAATACAACAAAGACTCACTCAGCGTCATCACTCCGAGAGTCTCAATCGTGCTAATCGGCGTCTTGAATGAGCGCACCACGGTGAAGAACATCAGATAGCCGGCTTGCACGAAGGAGAAGAAGCAGATGAAAAAGATGATGCCAAAGTAGCCAAGTGGCCCAGCTGAGTACTTCAGCACCTGGCCGAGCATGCGGATCTTCTTGTTGAAGTACAGCAGGCGAAGGAATCGCACGGTGAAGATGAACACCACAGTGCCCAAGAAGAACTGGTTGAGCTCATCCCACATCACCAGCCAGGCAAAGTTGATGAACCTATCCGGGTACTTGCGCATGTACCAGCTGACCAGCTTCTGCACCACGATCCTGGTGATGTACAGCGCCATTGAGATGATGCAGGCAATGATCAGCGAGAAGTCTAGCACGTTAAAGAAGTCCTTGAAATAGGCGCACTTTTTCTTGTGCAGCTCTTTAATTTCTCTAACCATGAAGATCAAAATGAAAATTCCAGCGATCGCGTCCAGGGCGATGAAGAAGACAGCGTTGACGCCGACGTAGCGATCCAGCCTCAGCGTCGACACCTTCGGCTCGCGGATAACGCCTCCGCCGTTGAAGAACTCCAACAGGAAGGTGGCGAACGAGTACAGATTAGTGTTGGCATTGTAGATCAGGAATTCGATGAACACAGCGCGAGTTCGATGATCCATCCAGCTGTTCTCAAAAAGGTGGTTCACCTTGGCCAGAGCCGACGCCCTGGTGCGGCCGAGGGTGGCGATGTAGCCTCCGCCACCGTAGGTGCCCAGCTGCCCGCTGTACGGCGTTCCGTAGACCGACGCTGCTCCGGTGAACTGCCAGCCCGGATTGGATACGTGACTCGGCGCCGAGGCGTTGTACGCCACCCAGCCCGGCCCGAAGTCTCTGTCCTCCTCGCTAAACAGAGAGTATTCGTCACGACAGGTGGAGATAATATCGACGAAATACTTGCTAACTGTGCAGCGCTGTTTCGGGGCGATGCGAAGCTGACGGAGCTGAGCTTGACGGACGAGCAGGTAGCTCGGGTCCTGAGTCCAGTTGCTACCTTGAATCAGCGAGCACTGGGTGCCATCGTAGCACGCCACCGGGTACAATGTCGGTATGACGACGCCGTTGATGAATTCGAAGGCCGACTTGAACTGGTCGATATCGTCAAACATCGGCGGAGCGGTGGCCCTAGCCTCCGGAGTGTTGTTGACCACATAGGAACCCTTGGCAATGCTGCCGCTCACCATGCTGTTCTGCAGGTAGGTCCTGTAGTCCTGGTTGGTGTAGGCGCACAGCATCAGGAACACCAGGAAAACCACATAGAATATGATGTCCCGGATCACGGCCTGCATGTTCAGCTCGTGCAGGCGCTGCTGCCGCTGGAACTCCAACAGTCGAGCGTCGGGAGGCGGCGGCGCCGAGTGTTTGATACGGGCGAGCTTCGACAGCACCTCCGGGTTGGAGAGGTCGCGCATAGTCAAGGTCTTGTGCATTGGCTCGACGCCCATCATGGTCATCTCCTTGGTCAGCTCATCTTGGTCCTCCTCGGGCTTGCGGATCAGCACAGCGTACATCAGAGCGATGGCCAGGATCTTGATCGGCTGAACCAGGACAATCGACTGCAGCAGAGTGACGGCCATGCTGGCCAGCCATTCGGCTGTCTTGGCCTCGCCCAGTACGTTGGCGAATTCCACCATTAGGTAGGTGCACACGGCGACAGTAGCAAAGCTGAGCCCGTAGCCAATATAGTAGGACCACCAGGGCAGTGGGAAGATCTTTGACCAGACCGACTTCAAGGCCGACATGACGCCCTTCTTGTGCTCGCCGGTGGTGTCGGCGCGAAGATTGCTCTGGCTGACGGCATCGGGCATGGCGCCGAACTGGTCGGGATGCGCCGCCTTCAGATGCGACAGCGGGATCGACTTCTTGTCCTGAGTCTTGTCGGCTGCCATGCCGACGCTCACATCGTCGGTGTCGAGACGGCCGCTGGCGTCAAGAGAGTGCTCCATGTCACGCCGCGCTTGAGAAGCGTCCACCGACTCGGCGGAGCCGCTGTCCGCTCGACCGGCCGCGGCGATACGACGACGTTCGGCGGCACCGCGCTCCATTTCGCCGCCGCGTTCGAAGCCCTGTGGAGGTCACGATGCAGACAGAATTTTGATGGGTTTAGGCGGATAATTAAGAGTGATTTATGATAAAATATTTATTCTAAAGATAAAGCTTTCGGATGGATTTTTATTGAGCTGGAAGGAGTCCAGAGTGAGTTCGATTGATTCAAATATGCTTTAAATTCATTGTGTAACGAATTGTATTTAAACCTCAAGTTGCAGCGAGGTCTGAAGCGTCTCACCTTCTTCACGACGACCCTGTCTCGCCTATTCTTAAACAGCAGGACGATGAGCACGTTCACGGGCAGGATAATCAGGGTGGACACCGTTGCAATGTAGATACTGTGAGGCGTGAACTTCACTGGCCCGATCTCGATCAGTTTGGGGCTCTCTACGTGCTGCGACTGATTGTAGAACATCAGGTTGACCATCATGGTGCTCATCAGCAAGCAGAGACAGGCGGTGGCTCGCTGACACCTGGTGAACTTCGATCTGGCCGGCCTGGTCACCACGCTGAACCACAGGTGACCGTCATACAGGTTCTTCTGCGAGCGAGTCCAGAACACGTTCTCGAAGCCGTTGATCTCCTCTTTGCCGGATAGGGCGATGATCCTGTCCACCTGTGGTTGCGGGTTTCGTGGGAAGAGAAGCGATGTAGTTAATTGTTGTTACACGAGACTCCATGTGCAACATGCCAAGATTTCAGAGCAAAGACCGAGAAACGATTGGATGCACCATATAAACTCACCATTCCGTCATCTTCGTCAATAGCAAACCAGCGGTTGCTGATGAAGTAGTACTTGTCCCCAGTTTGCAAGTCGTGCACCAGCAGCCGAGAGAAGTACCAATTAGGTGAGCTGCCAGCGTTGTCATGCCACAGGCGCATGTGGGTCAGCCGGCCCAGGTACACGGGAGTGCGCATCAGGAAGCTGTCCGTGGCACCGCGTTGGAGCACCAGTCTTTGCGGATCGCGGATCAGTCTCGGCAGGGTGTCGCCTTCGTCTCCTGACAGGATTAGAGACACGTTCGCTGTCGTCCCAGCACCGCCTCTGGCGCCGGTCCAGAATGTGAGCTCGTACTCAAACTCGTCTCTCGGATCATTGTCTGGCAGAGGCGTCACGCCAATTTGGTGACGTCTTCCCGGTCCTTCTTGCTGGCCCAGATAATGACGAGAAAGTAGAAACAGACCAGAGACAGAACGAGAGCCAGGGCGATGGGGTTTGAGTCGAGTTTGAGCCAGCCAGAGTCGTTCGGATCGAATTGGATTGGCGGCACGTAGAATGAGGACATGAATGAGGTCAGATGGCGAGTGAAGCACTGCGTCAGGTAGGGATTGGAGCACTGGCCGAGCTGTAAAAGTTAAGTGCAAAGCAGGTGTGTTTTCATTGCTATTTATGTACCTGTAAATTTATATTTAGTACACTTGGGGCACTAAATGAACTCACCCTAACTCCGGTACTCTCCATTGAATTTGAAGTCTCATTGTAGAATCGGCAGCCAGTGCTAAATATCAGGCTCTCGTATCCGACCACAACGTAGAAAGCGGGGTCTATGGCGCTCATGTCGAAGCCGTCGCTAGTCATGTTGTCCCTGAATCGCACGCCGCTTGGGATACGCCGGAAGGTGGACGAGTTCAGTCCGAGACCGGTCTCGTTCATGTCGAGTCGGAGAGCTCGTACGCCAATGTAGATTTTCTCCTTTCCAACGGGTCTGCGGAGAGTGAAATGCTGTTTTAGTTTCCAACCACTTCTTGTTTTATCCCCACCCTCTTCGGTTTTTTAAACTCGATTTGTCTGCTCAGCTTAATCGTGTAACAAACAACCCAAAGCTGCGCAGTAGGCTTTGACGCTAAATTGATCTACATCAAATGCACGTTCTATACACTCACACAGCCAGCATCTCGGGCGGCAGGAAGCAAGTCCACCGGTCGGCCCTCTCCCAACGGTTGGCACATTTTTCGGTGCTATCCGAACTTGAAGCTGTGCCAGTCGTTGTTGTACTAGAAGTCGTTGTTGTCGTAGGCGTAGCAGTCGTAGTAGTTCTAGAGGTGGCTGTCGTGCCAGCAGGATTCGAAGAGTTGGTCGAGGCGTCGCCAGTTCCATCAGACCCCGAGTCGGTGCTCGCCGAGTTTGTACAGTTTGGCGGATTCCCCAGAGGCAGCTTGCAGAAGTAGTCAAACGCTTGGTCTGTTGGCGCTTGACCGACGCGCATGTAGACGTGAAATTCGAATTCTCCCTCGTAGAATGTATAGTTGTTCATCAGAATGCGCTGAGGAATCTGCAGTGTAGTTTGTGGGGTTGAAACAAGTTCCAGCTTTGGATAATCGTATTCCTTTACAAAGACCCGCAGAATTTCTATAAAAAAACCTGTAACTCATATCGCAAATATCCTTACCTGAACCGTCACATTAGACTCGGTTGAGTTCTCTAAAAACTCGGTATAGTTCAGGAACCGAGTAAGCTTAACGAACAGGCCCTGATCAGGAGTGACCTCGGCGATTTGAACTCGCATTTTATCCTTAGCGGGCAGTGTCTCCATGAAGGTGGTCTCTGTGCCCGTTTTGTCATCCCTATAAGTGAAACAATAGTCTATTGTTATTGTAGTACACAGTTGTCGGGATTTGCGACTCATCACAGTGCCAGAGCGTACTGTAAAAACTGTTAAAAACCGTACACAAGAAAAAATTTGCAAGAAGCAGGATTGAGAGATTCAATTTAGACTACTGAGAAAAGTAGACAAATAAAGATTTGAATCGTAAAATTTCTCGCATAAGCCCGAAAATGTCGCCGTGTAAAAGAAATGGAAGCATTTACAAGAAAGTGGTGGGAGAGGACGGAGAGAGAGCTTTTAGTGTGTCACAACCGCTGTGCACAACTAGTCACCTTGGCAGCGGGTCAAGAGTACGTCGTAAGAGTGCCTGATCACTGCGAACATAAATTAACCTTAAAGAAAGTGAAGACCAACTGGAAGCAAATATGAGATATTGTAGATCTACATGTAAGTGTCATATCTCGATAATGTATGCTTCAAAAAGCGTGAACCGAATTCTAACTACCGCATTTACATTTAAAAAAAGATTTTCTGCTCAGACTTTCTTAAAATACGTCAATGCGTAGTTTAGCATCAAGCGAGGCTGAATCATATAATAGTTTTAATCACGTCCTTGCTAACACTGACCTGGTGGAAATTAGAATTTCAATCTCAGAGTCTGGAGCCGTCTCGGTGATTTTGAATGGTTCAGTTGTACCGGAAGCGCCGTCCTGCGTATTGAGCATGAAGACGTTTGAGGTAAGATTGGCGCCGCCCTGGGCCACAGCGAACATGTTGTTGTTCATCGTAGTAAACTGCGTGCTGACGTAGGGCGCCTTGTCGAACTTTTTCGACTGCGGATTGTACTTGCTGAATAATTCGCTGCCGTCGGCTCGCTTGGTTTGACCGAATTTCACTCGGCCACAGTCGGACTTGCGACCCGGTTCCACAGCGGCTGAAGTTTTGCAACGTTTGACTTCTCTGGATCATCGTTGCTTAGCTCCATGCTTACTTCACTTTGCACTCCTTAGCCTCACGTGTACCTCATTGCACACTATTTAGCCGCATGTACAATTCTCAGCCACATTTTCCTATGCATTCTCCGTTACCTCGTGTTCACTGAATACACACTTCAATGGTTACTTCACTGTACAGTTTAGTTGATTATTTATAATCTATTAACGCAGTGTTAAGTCTCTTTTAGCTCTTAGAACCTCAATAAATGAAATCCTCACCATTTTTCAGCCTGTAGTTCTCAGACTTGCTAACCGAAAGACTCAGATCGCCTCCAACCAAAACGGTTGGCTTCTCACCAACCACCTGCTTGTTGGAAATGGCCGATGCGCCAGCTGATATTGTGCCTAGTAGCTTCGTGTTCGGCTTCTGCTGCTTCTGGCTGGTGCCGCTGTTGCCTCCGCTGCGTTTCTGGTTCTTATCCCCAGCCTTAAGCAGGTTGCTGGACGCCTCAATCAGCGGTCCAACAGCGTTAGCAATATCTGAAGCTCCCGTGTTGGGGTCTGTCGAGCTGCGAATGAGGAACTTGGCCTGACTGTCGATGATGTCGCTGGCAACGTTGACGCTCTCGTCGTTGATTTCGTCCGGCTTCGAGGTGAGAAATCTCAGACAGTCCAGCGTGCTTCGAACTTCGCCAGCGTCCACACTAGTTGAACTGTCGTTCTGATTCGGCAAAGTTTTCTTGATTGCTACCATCAGATCGCGACGAATGGTGATGGCCTTGTCGAGCTCCTCCTGACTCTGCTGCTGCGAAATCGGCGCCGGTCGAGCCGTTGCCACCGCTGCCGCCCGCCGTCGGCTGGTTCATGCAGGTGGCCGCCACGCTGGCAAATGACACCAGATCCGACAGGCTGCCAGAGTTTATCACGTTCTCCTTCTCGCGTAGGAAGTTCGGATTTGCTGCCACGGAAACGGCTGGTGTCGTCACAGTTACAGAGAAGTTGCTGGCAAAACTGTAGGAATAGATGGTGTCGTAAGCTTTGATGCAGATCCACACCTTGTTGCCGTTCCCTGGCAGGCCGGCTGGCAACAACTGGCTCGTGATGGAGCAGCTGCTTACTGTGCAATGGGAAACGGAGAGTGACGGCCAGGCTGACTCTTTGATATTAAAGCGTAATGAATAAAACTCTGGTTTTCAAATTCTTGATTTGGTGCACACAGAGTAATCAGCCACACCTGCTCCTAAGCATGACTTACTCATCCTAGAGTTTATCCAGCTGCACTGGCTCATCTCGGCATTCGGTCTCGTCGCGAAGCCCACATAATAGCCAAGAATGCCATCGTCGTCCGCTGCTCCGCTGCAGTCAATGTCGAACCGCGTGTGCAATGCTTCACCGATGGAAGGATTGATTTTTACATTCAGGCCGGACAGGTCCGGGTTGCTGTTGATGGTAAACAGTACCCGGGTGAAGCCGGTGTTGTTTGTGTCCGAGCCACGATAGGAGACGATTTGCAGGAGGAAGTACTGGTTCGATGACACGTTAGTTAGGAAGGGCAGATTGTCGTCCAGCGCCAATCCTGGGCCCTCAATGCCTAGAGGATGAAGAGACACGCCAGGTGCTACAGTTTTACCTACTCAACTTTTGCAAGTGGTCGTCAGAGATTATAGTCAAGCTGACAGCCAAAGCTCGAAGCATAACGCATTTGGCGACAAGGACTCCACTGAGCACACACAAACACGCCAATACTGTACGCAGGCACGCACTCGTACACACGCTCACACAGGGTGTACAGCAGCCCTGGCTGACTTTCTGATCCTCAGGCATTTACATGTACGCTCTCTGTGCCTTGGGGGCTGGCCCTCATTGAGCATAAATCGCACAACAAACCCCGCAAATAATCAAACCAGAAATCATAGCGCGACAGTCAGGACTGTTCACCGCTGAACTGCTCAAGAAGTCTTATTGAGATTTTGATGCTTTGCATTTAGTGATACCCTTTCAACCATATAACTCAAACAATCCATAGTCCAGCTCACCTGTACTCGACTTGGACACTGAAACGGTTTGAAAAAAAGGGACAACAGTTAATGAGAGCAGATATCTTCCCAAAAAAGTTTCAATGAAATATTCGAAACAAAGTATCCAGCTCGAGCTCACTTACAGCCGTCAACAATGCACCAAGGACTGCCGCCCGAATTCTCATTCTGCCTGGCGAAACTTTCCAGCACCTCCTGTTCGGTAAGATCATCCGGGCACTTATCGAACGGATTCGAAATCGAAGACATCCACCACCTGTACGAGTAGGTGGCCGCCGGATTGTAATCCAGAATCTGCGTCTGCAGCTTGAAGGCTGTTTTACCGTCAATTTTAATCACTGGCTGATTGCAGGCGTTAATTCCCGACATAAGTCCCTTCATCTTGGCCTGGTTGCAGTTTGACACGCACCTGAACAAGTTAACGAACACAATACGCCTGCTTTACTACTATTAATAAATATATTACAAGCTAAATTTGTCGGTGATTATTTTAGTCAATAAGATGCAAAACGATAAAGGTAGGAAATACGTTTTATCTTGTGTCGTCAACAATGGCAGCTCATTCTACAAGAGTACTGACAGCTGTTAGACCCTGCTCATTGTATGCAGAGGAGTAATTCTTGCTTCTCATTTACAAGAGCACTTGAATTTCCTGCATTTCATTTGAAATAATGGCTGCATTGTTGAGAATTGAATGAGTTGGAAACCAGCAGCAGCAGCAGCAGCTGCAGATGACAGTGAAAATTGATTGGCTCACCCGAAGACAGAAACGTGGGTGTGAAGTCATTCCAGTCGTTAGGTTTCGTGTGTCACTTTGTCTCATGCGACAACAAAGAATTTACTCACGAGCACCTCAAACTTTTGGCTATGCACGGGTTTTGTTAATGAGAAGGGTCACAAATAGCAATGCTCCTATCATACCAA
>NIVC01000083.1:460000-464213 GCA_002269645.1 Macrostomum lignano | reverse complement strand
GTTGGATTAGCTGCAAGCCAAGACGTTTTTCCGGAAAATAGATACCTTGAGTGTAGTACTCATAAGGCTGTTTGTTCACAGTGTCTTTAAATCTGTCAAAGAAGCTGATCAGCTCGCTCTGATAACTAACCCACACGCTACCATTCAGCACTTCGACACTCCATTTTAACTGTGCCGACGAATTGTAGCAGTTAATCACCTGTTTCGCGTTAATAACCACATCTTCTCCGCGCTTGAACGTCTTCTGAATGTTCTGGTCGAGACGAGCTTTCGGTGGGTAGCAATAACCCCTAGCCGAGGTCATGTCCCAGTTCGACGTGAATGTAGATACCTTGTTCGAAGCTTGTACAGTAATTGGTCTGACTCCGTACACCGTAATGTTCTTGAGTATGGTGATACTCAGCGAGGCTGGACCAGTTCCGGCGATGTAATTCCCGTACGCGGTGGTGTAGACGCTTGCGGCGTCAGTGTTCCAGTACTCAGAGATGTAGCTCTTGTACGGCTCGGTGGCGGCGCAGTAGGTTGCATCTCCGAACACGGTACGAGATTCTTTAGTTTGACGAACTAGACTCATGTGACTCTCAGTCCAGCTCGTGAAATCTATCAGGTAGCACGCCTCGGTTCCCATTGTAAGCGCGGTAACGATGACCCTGTACTCTGTGAGCATGGGGTAGGGCATTGCCGAGGATAGGGTGACCCCAGAGACGCTTTGGAAGATATAGATTAGCTTTGATGCCGTCAGTCTGCTCTCGGGATTGTAGGCTGTCACGGTGACATTGTAATTACCTGGCTTCGAGTACGTGTGATTCATTAGCGGTACATTAAATGTTGTCTGCAAACTGCTACCATCGCCAAAGTTCCATTCGTACCAGATGTTAGGCGTGACACCAAACTGCATCTGGGCCAGCATCAGTACAGGCATCTCCATGGCAAAATAGCTGGTTAGGCTAGCCGTCTCTTTCTGTGAATCGCCACTATATCCTGGGTGCAATTGGAAGACGCCCCAAACGTTGCTAACCTGCGAATATACCGTGTGCATTGTGTATTGGTCGTCGCTAGATACTTCGTTGCTCAGGTTTAGCGTCACGTTGAACACACCGGGCACAGGGTAGACGTAAGCAACTGTCTCTTGGCAAAAGACTTGGTTTGCCTGGATGTTAGGGCAGAACACCTGGCCAGCCGGTTGATTAGACTCCACGCAGGTA
The DNA here is from genome assembly GCA_002269645.1 of Macrostomum lignano. Taxonomy (NCBI): domain Eukaryota; kingdom Metazoa; phylum Platyhelminthes; family Macrostomidae; genus Macrostomum; species Macrostomum lignano. The sequence continues at coordinate 463,008 of NIVC01000083.1, read as the reverse complement.
ACAGAGAAGGGGCCAAGCGTAGGTGAACCGTCGCCGAAGTTGATGGAATACGATACGCGCGATGGCGGCTGTAGATCGCGAACATTTTTATCGATACAGATGTGAAATTTGATGGAATCTGTCACGTTCTGAGGGCGCTTCAGCATACTATGGTTATAGCCGGTCACGCGGAAACCGTCCACCGGATACTGGATCTCCAGATTCGATGTAACCAAAGACGTGCTGAGCGAAATATAGTTATCGGCGGTCATATTGAAGACGAATATACCGACACTAGAGAGATAGGTGAGGTTCAGCTGCACCTGGCCGCTAATTGGCGGCCCGTTGTTGCTAACCTGGACCAGGGAGTCGTAGACGCGTCTGGCATCGTAATAGGAGTCGATCTTAAAGGCCGAGCCGTTCTGGGCGGTAAACGCGATAACGGCTTGGTTTCCGTACGGCAATGGTCGATTGCTGAGCAGGCTTAAGCCAACAATTGGCAGCTCGACTGGCCAGGTAACTTGCAGCTGAACGCTCGATACCAAGTTGGTGGCATTGACGCGAATTGTTCGCAACTGCTGCGACACCGAAGCGTTTGGCAGCTTCGACAGGCGCGTCTCGATGCGTTCGGCTGAAGAGGGCGGTCGCGTTGCTAATGTAGTACCAGATTTTATGTGCAAACACGGTTAAAATCAGCTTGCAAAAAGAAAGCTTACCGAAACAGCCCTTAAGTGTCATACGGAAAGCGGCTGAGGCGTCAAATCCAGTAAATCGGAAGTACCGTCCAGTCAGCGGTGCAGGGCTTAGCTCGATGAATTTCAACGTATTTTGGTCGCTGTTGGCCGTCACGTTCTAAAAAAGGATTGATTGGGGTAAATTCAACTGTCCCAATTGCGACGTATTATTTTGAGACGTATCAGGGGCTTCCTTCTTGCAGAGCGGAAACGGTGACGTGGGTGAACCCGGGTTCAATTCCGGACACGGCCACATCTTATTTTGTGACACGTGCACAAAAAGTTTCCCTAGGGGGCTTGTCGTGCGAGTCACAACCATAAATGCCAACGCCTCTATTAACAATATTAACAAACCCTCTATGGAGCGGTGGTGTCTACTGATATAAAGGTTGTTTTTCTAGCTATGTTGATCACTTTGGTGAAATCATAGAGGTTCCTTAAGGGTTTTTAGGATTTTTCCTGTCCTAATCTAAGCAGATGACGCACCACATCGCTCCAGCTGTCGCCATAAGTGCTGTACTGGATACCCAACAGAGTCGTCCACCTCGCTGAACTGGAATGCCCTCGGATGCCCACGGCGCTCAGGTCGATTCTACTCATGAAGAAAATCTGAACATAATCCGCTGCGCTTGAGGCTAACCAGCCAGTGGTGTCGAGAGTGGCTCCGCTCAGCAAACTGCCGCTAGAGGTGCTCACGTTGGCCCGGAATGCTGGGTCAGTCAGAATATTGTTTGAGCAGGAGCCGTCTGTGTTAGAGCAGGGGTGCATGAATTAGACTCAGGAACTTCAAGTCTCTTCCTCACCCTTGTCTCCCAGCCTGTCTTCCAGCCTGTCTTCCAGCCTGTCCCTCTGTCTTCCAGTCTGTCTTCCAGTCTGTCTTCCAGTCTGTCTTCCAGTCTGTCTTCCAGTCTGTCTTCCAGTCTGTCTTCCAGTCTGTCTCCCAGCCTGTCTCCCAGCCTGTCTTCCAGCCTGTCTTCCAGCCTGTCCCTCTGTCTTCCAGTCTGTCTTCCAGTCTGTCTTCCAGTCTGTCTTCCAGTCTGTCTTCCAGTCTGTCTTCCAGTCTGTCTTCCAGTCTGTCTCCCAGCCTGTCTTCCAGTCTGTCTTCCAGTCTGTCTTCCAGCTTGTCTCTCTGTCTCCCAGCCTGTCTTCCAGTCTGTCTTCCAGTCTGTCTTCCAGTCTGTCTTCCAGCTTGTCTCTCTGTCTCCCAGCCTGTCTTCCAGTCTGTCTTCCAGTCTGTCTTCCAGTCTGTCTTTCAGTCGGTCTTCCAGTCTGTCTTCCAGTCTGTCTCTATGTCTTTCAGCCTGTACCTCTGTCTTCCAATCTGTCTTCCAGTCTGTCTTCCAGTCTGTCTTTCAGCCTGTACCTCTGTCTTCCAATCTGTCTTCCAGTCTGTCTTCCAGTCTGTCTTTCTGTCTTTCAGTCTGTCTTCCAGTCTGTCTTCCAGTCTGTCTTTCTGTCTTTCAGTCTGTCCCTCTGTCTGTCTTCAAGTCTTTCTCTTCATGTCGCACGGTCGTCTCTCTATACTTATTTCTCACTTTTATCCAGCATATAGTCCTTACTTTTCAGGTAGTAAACGACATCCGTGCCAGAATCGCCCTGGACTACGAAGCCCACATGATACAAGATGTCCTTGTCAAACAGGCTGCAACTGGCGGGGGCTCGGAAGTGAACGGATCGGATCAACTGCTGAGACTGCAGCGCCTTTTCCGCGCAGTTAGTTGCACTTGCAGCTGTAAATATTGAGGCTCACTTTTTACATATTTTTTCAATTAAGAACAGATACGATTTACAAATTCGTTCTACATGTACTTTCAGTAAAGGAAACTCACCGGTCACAGAAGCAACTGGTGTCACCAAGGTGGCATCGAGGGCCACTCCCGTTCTGCTGTTGAAGTACATCGTAGGCTGTGGAGATGCATCAATACCGTCTGCAGTGGGAGTAGAACAGACGTCAGTTAAAAAGTTCATATGATTGAATTGTAAAAAACGTTTGCAGCCAATTAACCAGTAACTTTTTTTTCTCATCTAGCTATCTGATTATGTAGCTCGAAATTGACAAAATCTCAGCTTTTGGACTTTCTAATTACAATTTAAGCAGGTGTGTAGTTTGTCCAATGTTTTGATTTAGAATTTTATTGAGCTATTAGTTTCAGAAATTTGCCTGCTTAAATCTTCTTTGTGAACTGTATTTTAGATGGATTCTACTCGGCTAGGGGGTTGTAGCCTAGTGGTTAGAGCATCGGACTCACGACTTGAAGTTCGGGGGTTCGATTCTCGATCCCACTCGGAACAATT
>NIVC01000083.1:422500-457500 GCA_002269645.1 Macrostomum lignano | reverse complement strand
AAAGCATCCGAGAGACAAGACCTGAAGTTTCTTGTGAGTTTTGCGTCGGCTTTACAGTGAAAAAAGTATCCAAGTTCTTGCAACAATAGGTAGCAAGTTTAGAGTGAGTGGCGAAGAAAGAAATTGGCTGTGGAGCTACCTAGTTGCCATGGCAACCAATGTGTTTCAAGCGAGTCGCCCGCGGTGGCTCTCCGCGTCGTGAGTAGTTGCTCAATTAGCCAAGCTGCTGCCGTCGCTAAATCTGCAGCAGCAACAGTAGCAGCCAAGAAAGAAAATTCAGAAACGGACTTTCGAAACAGTGCGCATGCATTAAGCAGGCATTGTCATCCTCAACAGAGGGCAGTTAGTCAGCTTTCTGCTGAATAATTCACTGCGGAGCTGCTGTTGCCTTGCATTCAGTCATGCTGCATGGGCCTTCTTCCCTTGTCAAGACACGTAGGGATGCCTTGAGTTGCTTTGTTTTACTATAGAGTTAATTTTTTAACAAACAGTTGAAAGATGTCAAATTGGATGGAGAGCCGAAGGAAGCTGCGAGTGTGGAATTGAAGCTAAATAAAAGCCTCTTGGCCTTAACAAGAAGCTCGTTAGCGAATCTATTCCCAACATCCGCGTATCTGCTGTTTGCTCACACTTTTAAGCAGACGAAATTCTGAGCGACAAGTGTGAAATTTGCACAGCTGTTGCTTCAAGATAGAAATAGAATATTGGCAGGTTAGAAAACACTGAGCAGAGAACTCACCCTGGGCCATTGTCAGGTCCAGCTGCAGTGGCGAGCCGTACACAGTGCCAGGCCCTTCTCTGAAGCTGCCAGTCAGGCCCTCAATCGTGTTTTCCACCGTCACCAGAGTCTGTCATGGGTTGTGATATTGATTTTCAAATTTAATTGCTTTATTCGATGAGGTCACTTCTCATATTGATTTTGTTCTTACCCAGGCCGTGGCCTCAGAGACATTGTTCGTGCAGGTAACTGTGACATTGTAGACACCGGGCATCTTGAACTTGTGCTGCACCTGCAGCGAATCTGTGCACTGCTGCGGCGTACTGTCGGCAAAGTTCCAACAATAATTTGGCAAGCTGGCCGGGTGCGTAGCAACGCTGAAGTTGCGCAGCCAGTTTGTTGGGTCTGGAAGGAGGGTTTATGACGGCTGTAAGCAGATCAAGGGGCAAGCACGAGAGCGGGAGTTGGTGGGGCATGCAGTGTACACTCGGGCAGGGACGAGAATGGGGGCTGGGTGAGGAATCCAATGTACATTCTGGCAGGGACTAGACTAGAGTTGGGGTGGGTCAGGTATTCAATGCACACTCGGGCAGGGACGAGAGTGGAGATGGGTGAGGCAATCAATGTACAGTAGGGCAGGGACGAGAGTAGGGTGGGTGAGGCATTCAATGTACACTCAGGCAGGAGAGTATGGGGAGTGAGTAAGGCATGCAATGTACACCCAGGGATAGGAATAACTCACGCGCTGGTTCCGTCAAAATGGTCAGATTGGCCACCGCAACTTGCACTTCAATTTCTCGCATGTCAGCGAATGCAGGCGAGCCGCCACTGCTGCTGTTCCACCAGTTGGAGGCTGATACGGTCAGATTGAATCGGATCGGCTGCTGGCACATCGGCGGCGAACTGACGCAGCTGTGGTTCTCGTAGGTGAACGGCAAGAGCACGTTGACAGTTTTAAAGCTGTACAGGACGAGCCGGTGAGCCACCGATTGTAGAGACGTTGGCGCCGGGATCGTCACGTTTGTGCCGGGCGTGACTCGGCTGGCGTAGTTCGGGATCGCCGATGCGTTCACCGCGTACTCTACGAAGCCCTCAGAGCCAGTGGATTCCCGGTGTATGCCGCTGGATTTTGGGACGATCGCTGGGACATCGCCTGGCTGCACACTGAGCCACTGGGATCTCGGCAGCTCGCAAAGAATGCAGGAGTTAGGCGTCACCTCAATCTCGGTCAGGAAGGTGTAACTGGGCGAGTCAAGCGAGCTGGGCGGTAGGTTCGGCTCCGAGGTGCCATTAGCGAAGCCGCAGGTGCGCGAAGTCAGACTGTACTGCGAGCATGATTTCCGACGGGATGCGGCAGCTCCGGTGGAGTTGCAGGGCTGCTCTAAGCTGATGCAAGCGTTGGGCTGGTAGCAGTAGCGCTGGCCAGGTGGGCAGGTGGGCCTCCAGATCTGTGTGTTGGATTAGGGGAGAGTGTGATATTGATAAGAGTGAAATTGGAGAGTTTTAAACATGAAATGTTCAATAGTGAACTTTGCGACAATGATATAGTTGAGTGTAGTGGGTTCAGGATATATTTTAGCCTCTAGTCTTCTGACGCCTAGCTATCGAAGCTGCATTCTGTTGTCCCAATTCATTCAGTGGCCGCATTGTTATGTTATTCAGAGGAAGTCAATCGAAAATCACACACAATATAAATGATGCAAACGAAAATTAGTCACACTGCATTTGGTGATTTCGAAAGCTTTATTTTTAAGTTTCAGACTCACTTGCAACGTAAATGAAGAGGCTATTTTGATGTACGTCTCGAAGCCGACCAAAGTACTGTTGTGCTTGAACACACTGCTTGGCATGAAATACACCACGTTTGAAGTGGGAGACGTCGTCGATTGGGTCATCTTGATTTCGGGTCCCGTGCGAATCGCTTCCGTGGCTAAATTTTGATTTTAGGGGTAGGGAGAAGCAATGTACGCATTCGCTCTAGCCAATAGCTATCCGATCTGGGGTAGGGAGAAGCAATGTACGCATTCGCTCTAGCCAATAGCTATCCGATCTGGGGTAGAGAGAAGCAATGTACGCATCCGCTCTACCCAATAGCTATCCGATCTGGGGTAGGAAGAGCAATGCACTCACGTGGCACATAAGCAACAGATATCGATTGTCCGTTGCCAAAGTTGACGGCCATGGTCACATTGGAGCCCTTCCTGATAGTCAGGATGAAATCGAACCGTTTATTGTAGGCCAGATAAGACCCAACAGTCACCTCCAACATCTGCAGCGGATGCACCACATTGACGCGGTTGGTGCCCGGCTCCAAGTTTTCTTCTGAGTCTTTGACCTTCACCATCTGGGCTGTTGGACCTGAAATAATTAGCACAAAATAGCAGGCTTAATAAAAGCACAAGAAAAAATCTCTATTATACTCTTCATATTCCCCAGAAGACAATGATTAGCTGTACCAGTGTTGTGCAGGTAAAACGGTTGCACTGTTCCATTCGGGCAGGTGAATGGCAACTTCGATGGTGAGAACGAGAAAAATAGTAAGCAACTGCAGATGGTCTCTCCGTGAGTCCATGACAGCGAGTTGTTCGCCACTCCCGTGTTGATTTGCGCTGCAAATTGTAAGCGGAGTTCACATAAACAAAACAGATTTTGGGTCAAACTAATCCCTATCAAGTTTGTCTAACTTGCAGCAGCAGTGCTGCTACAGAACTCTAGCTACCCCCACTCAGACTAGCTACCCTCCACTCAGACTAGCTACCCTCCACTCCGACTAATTAACACTCCACTCAGACTAGCTACCCTCCACTCAGACTAGCTACCCTCCATTCAGACTAGCTACCCTCCACTCAGACTAGCTACCCTCCACTCCGACTAATTAACACTCCACTCAGACTAGCTACCCTCCACTCTGACTAGCTACCCTCCACTCAGACTAGCTACCCTCCACTCAGACTAGCTGCCCTCCACTCAGACTAGCTACCCTCCATTCAGACTAGCTGCCCTCCACTCAGACTAGCTGCCCTCCACTCAGACTAGCTACCCTCCACTCAGACTAGCTACCCTCCACTCAGACTAGCTACCCTCCACTCAGACTATCTACCCTCTATTCAGACTAGCTACCCATCATGGACATGGACCCACCAGCACAATTGACTCACGGGTAGCGACGAATCGAACTCCGCTGACAGGCACAATGACATTGAAGGTCGAATAGTGCACCTGGCTGGTTGAGCTGCCGCACTTCGAGCCGTTGGTCACCGGGCAGGTCAGAGGGCAGTCGGTTAAGGCGGTCACACTGCTGACGTTCAGACTGTCGCTGCACAGACAGAACTTGTCGTTCACGAAGGCGTAGCTGCAGGGAGTGGAAAGAGATTGGATAAATAAATAAATAAATAAATAAATAAATAAATAAATAAATAAATAAATAAATAAACAAACAAACAAATAAATAAATAAATAAATAAATAAATAAATCAATCAATCAATCAATCAACCAATCAATTAATCAACCAATCAACCAATCCATCAATCTATCAATCAATCAATCAATCAATCTATCTATCTATCTATCTATCTATCTATCTATCTATCTATCTATCTATCTATCTATCTATCTATTTATCTATCTATCTATCTATCTATCTATCTATCTATCTATCTATCTATCTATCTATCTATCTATCTATCTATCTATCTATCTATCTATCTATCTATCTATCTATCTATCTATCTATCTATCTATCTATCTATCTATCTATCTATCTATCTATCTATCTATCTATCTATCTATCTATCTATCTATCTATCTATCTATCTATCTATCTATCTATCTATCTATCTATCTATCTATCTATCTATCTATCTATCTATCTATCTATCTATCTATCTATCTATCTATCTATCTATCTATCTATCTATCTATCTATCTATCTATCTATCTATCTATCTATCTATCTATCTATCTATCTATCTATCTATCTATCTATCTATCTATCTATCTATCTATCTATCTATCTATCTATCTATCTATCTATCTATCTATCTATCTATCTATCTATCTATCTATCTATCTATCTATCTATCTATCTATCTATCTATTTATCTATCTATCTATCTATCTATCTATCTATCTATCTATCTATTTATCTATCTATCTATCTATCTATCTATCTATCTATCTATATATCTATCTATCTATCTATCTATCTATCTATCTATCTATCTATCTATCTATCTATCTATCTATCTATCTATCTATCTATCTATCTATCTATCTATCTATCTATCTATCTATCTATCTATCTATCTATCTATTTATTCCAGCAGGTAGTTCCTCTGGATAAAAGCGCTTACCGCGCCCATTGGCTTTCCAGCTGCCTTAATCGTTTCCGGTGATCTTGTGTGCGTGCTTTCAGCTTGATTGGCTGCGGCAAGCAAGCTCGAAAGAGCTCGCTTCGCTCGCTCTTTCTCGCTATCTACTATCTATCTATCTATCTATCTATCTATTTATCTATCTTTCTATCTATCTATCTATCTATCTATCTATCTATCTATCTATCTATATCTATCAACCAATCAGTCAGTCAATCAGTTAATCAATCAGTCAATCAATCAATCAATCAACCAGTCGATCAATCAATCAATCAGTCAATCAATCAATCTATCAATCAATAAGTCATTCAATCACCTGGGCGGCGGCCGGATCCTGCTACACTCGTAGCGGCACACCCTGGCATCAACGGTGCTGTTAGACAGGTACAGTCCGGGATTCTTTCTGGCCGGTCGGTAGTTGGGGGGCATCAGGCTGCACTGCTCAGCCGACACTGCGAGGTTTTGCGAGATGTTTTTGCTTTTTTAGGTTGAAAGATGCAAGGATAAAACGGTCTGACGGATGGCTGACACAAAATTTAGTCTGTTCTACTCTTCCAAATCTATTCTACTCTTCCAAATCCATTCTACTCTTCCAAATCTATTCTACTCTTCCAAATCTATTCTACTCTGCAGATTCTATTCTACTCTACTGATTCTATTCTACTCTGCTGACTGTATTATACTCTGCTGACTGGATTCTACTCTGCTGATTATATTCTACTCTGCAGATTCTATTCTACTCTGCAGATTCTATTCTACTCTGCTGACTGTATTCTACTCTGCAGATTCTATTCTACTCTGCAGATTCTATTCTACTCTGCAGATTCTATTCTACTCTGCAGATTCTATTCTACTCTGCTAACTGTATTCTACTCTGCAGATTCTATTCTACTCTGCAGATTCTATTCTACTCTGCTGATTCTATTCTACTCTGCTGACTGTATTCTACTCTGCAGATTCTATTCTACTCTGCAGATTCTATTCTACTCTACAGATTCTATTCTACTCTACAGATTCTATTCTACTCTGCAGATTCTATTCTACTCTGCTGACTGTATTCTATACGTCTAGTTCCCCTCTAGAAGAAGCAATTTGCAATTGTTTGCGTCACCTTGGACAGTCAGGCTGCAGGCCAGCAGAAGCAGAAATGCCAGCAGTTTTGGCAGCTTCATCTAGCTGGACAATAATATGATTTATTGTCGAATATCTTCTCAACGCTAAGCTCTTTGGTATGTAAGTATGTGGATAGCAATGTCAATGAGACGCTAGTCCAGAATTTGTGAGCGGAGAGGACCTGTGTAAAAGGTATGCGCAACTTTAATCCCGATGGAAACTTTCCTCCCCACTCCTCCCCCCCCCCCCCCGAATCCTCTTCCCAGGCTTTGTAATTCTCTGTTGCCAATGGCAACCAAGCCGAAACAGAGGCCAAGCGTGTAGAAGCAAGCAAGATTGCTGCAAGCAGACGGAGATGCCTACCGCCAATCAAGGAGCACTGCATGCACAGGTCTAGGATTTGAGTATAGGCCTTCCAATTGCATTACCGCACTGACACTCAACTGAGGTTTCGACATTGGCAAATTGTGTCAAAAAATTTCACACTAGAAAAATTACGCTTAAAGCAATAGGAACAGAACAAACATTGCTTTCCTGCTCCTGTAGCGTTTTTTTGATAATTAGCTTGATTATTAAATTGTGATTGTTGAATAAACCGCAAGAAAAGCATATAGCTGCTACTCGCAAATTTACTATTGTGAAGTCCAAAAGGTGAAATATTGGGAGTTTGAATAATGTTATTCTTAGTAATTGATGTGCAAGGCGCATCTGAAGGCTGCGTACGGCTGTTCAGTACAAGGACTGGGGGGTCGCCACACACCCTCAATTACCCCAGCTAATGCTGGCACCCATTTACAGCTGGGTGAACTGAAGCAATGCAGAGTTAAGGGTCTCGCTCAAAGACACAAATTGTTCCGAGTGGGATCAAGAATCGAACCCCCGACCTTTCAGTCGCGAGTCTGACGCTCTGACCACTGGGCTGCAACCGTCTTGTTAAATTTTGCGTCTGATGCCGGGTCAATCCAGATTTTACAACCTTGGCACTCCATGCTTCATCGCCCCAGCACTGCGGGTCCCCCCGCCCACACATTCGCTAAGCCTCCCCAACCGCCTCCCCCCCCTGAAACAGCTTGACAACCGGCCCAAAACAGCAGAAGACAAACAAACGACAGGATGGTGAGCGTGAGCCATGAGAGACCGTTTGCCAAAAAAATTTGCCGAGAAATATTAGCCATCCAGGCGGTTGTGGTGCCTGCAGAAACTGCCGTTACTTACAGGGCCCTGTCGTCGGCCGTGTTGGGACAAGAGAGAGCATTTTTCTCCCTCCTTTCTTTATTCTACTCCATAGCGAAGCTCCCTGGTAAGCTGCAATTGCATTTTGGCCTTTGTTGAAGAGGCAAGAGGCAGGTAACATGAATATTTCATATCTTTTCCAGAACCAGCTGGCCAGAACCAGCCGCGCAGGGTAGCGGACGCTGGATTCCCTGTTTTCCCACATTAATTAGGGGAAAATTCTAACATAGCACAATAGTTTGGCAAGAATTTTGGCTTGAAGGGAGGCGATTTCTTTCGCATTTTTAGTCCACGACTTTGCCACGGAACGCAAAATTTAATATTCTATTTGCCTTTCAGAAAGTCCACTTGCAAGACTTGACCACCCAGGCGCACTTTTTACTGCAATCTTCTGTGTGACAGTGTGAGCCTAATGAGGCACTCTCCTGTGTGTGACCGTGTGACACTAATAAGGCACTCTCTTGTGTGTGACGGTGTGACACTAATGAGGCACTCTCCTGTGTGTGACGGTGTGACACTAATGAGGCACTCTCCTGTGTGTGACGGTGTGACACTAATAAGGCACTCTCCTGTGTGTGACGGTGTGACACTAATGAGGCACTCTCCTGTGTGTGACGGTGTGACACTAATAAGGCACTCTCCTGTGTGTGACCGTGTGACACTAATGAGGCACTCTCCTGTAAGTGACAGTGTGACACTAATAAGGCACTCTCCTGTGTGTGACCGTGTGACACTAATAAGGCACTCTCCTGTGTGTGACCGTGTGACACTAATGAGGCACTCTCCTGTAAGTGATAGTGTGACACTAATAAGGCACTCTCCTGTGTGTGACCGTGTGACACTAATAAGGCACTCTCCTGTGTGTGACCGTGTGACATTAATGAGGCACTCTCCTGTAAGTGACAGTGTGACACTAATAAGGCACTCTCCTGTGTGTGAAAGAGTGACACTAATAAGGCACTCTCCTGTGTGTGACCGTGTGACACTAATGAGGCACTCTCCTGTAAGTGACAGTGTGACACTAATAAGGCACTCTCCTGTGTGTGAAAGAGTGACACTAATAAGGCACTCTCCTGTGCGTGAAAGAGTGACACTAATGAGGCAATCTCCTGTGTGTGACTGTGTGACACTAATTAGGCACTCTCCTGTGTGTGAAAGAGTGACACTAATGAGGCAATCTCCTGTGTGTGACTGTGTGACACTAATTAGGCACTCTCCTGTGTGTGACAGTGTGACACTAATGAGGCACTCTTCTTTGTGTGACACAGTGACACTAATTAGGCACTCTTCCGTGTGTGACACTAATGAGGCACTTTTCTGTGTGTGACACTAATGAGGCACTTTTCCGTGTGTGACACTAATGAGGGAATACTATCTACTGAATTATAAATGAGACACACATCCACATTCACGTGTACTTAATGTTTTAAATGAGGCTCTCTACTGTATGCTAAAGAAACCACTTTATTCTATGATAAAATGAGGCACTCTACTGTACGATAAATGAGGCACTCTACTGTACAATAAATGAGGCACTCTACTGTACAATAAATGAGGCACTCTACTGTACGATAAATGAGGCACTCTATTGTACAATAAATGAGGCACTCTACTGTACGATAAATGAGGCACTCTACTGTACGATAAATGAGGCACTCTACTGTACGATAAATGAGGCACTCTATTGTACAATAAATGAGGCACTCTACTGTACGATAAATGAGGCACTCTATTGTACAATAAATGAGGCACTCTACTGTACAATAAATGAGGCACTCTACTGTACGATAAATGAGGCACTCTACTGTACGATAAATGAGGCACTCTACGTAATGATCCAATCTTAGCCAACTCTGCTTCAATCCGAAAAATATATTACATTATACAGTATAATGTACATTATTAAGAAAAGAAGACTATGCAACAATCTTTTTTGTCTGAAATACAAGCTCTCTGTTTCCGCAAGCTCAGCAATTTGCTGATGATAGTTAACAAACAGAGGAGAAGTAAAGCAATCTACGAGTAAATAAAGCAGCAGGCATTTTGTTTGATCAAACTAAAAGCTGGGCAAACTGAGAAGCTTGGATAAAATTATCGCCCCATGCAAACTCTGTAGGAATAAAACAAAAGTTTCCGGAGCAAAAAATGTTTTTGTTCTTTAGCAACGGTAACTTGATACTAAACTTATTTAACCTGTGAAAAAATACATCGAACTACTGTTAGTAGCGACTGGTGTGAGTGACTCAATTAATTTTTTTGTTTTTTTGTTTTAAATACTTTGTAACAGCTGACTGGGTAACAGAATGGATAACATCGTCACAAAATCGATTAATGAAACCGATGAGTCAAACTTTGCAATTTTTCTATATTTTTTAGAAACGCTTATATATAGGCTCTAACTTGCTGGTTGAGTATAATATAATTTCTGTACGCGAAAGCAAACGTTTCTACTCGTATCACTATAGATATATCTATAGTGATACGAGTATATACGCTCGTATATCTATATATAGAAATATATAGATATATTTATATCGCAGATAAATTTTGGCAGATAAAAACCAACTTTAAAGAAGCAGAACTCACACGATAAGCATAAAGACGGGTCTGTTCTCAGAGCTGACCCTTCTCCTGATGCCTCATCTTTCAGGCTTTGCTCATTGATTTGCTCATAAACCTACCATGGTTGAAGGCAACTCTACGAGCAGTAAGAGGCCGAATTCCTTGGCATGGTCGAGGCTATAAATTGATTAGCCAACGATTCTGGCATTACTGACACCCGATTCTGGAATTACTGACACCCGATTCTGGCATTCCTGACACCCGATTCTAACATTACTGACACCCAATTCTGGCATTACTGACACCCGATTCTAACATTACTGACACCCAATTCCGGCATTCCTGACACCCGATTCTGGCATTCCTGACACCCGATTCTGGCATTACTGACACCCGATTCTGGCATTCCTGACACCCGATTCTGGCATTACTGACACCCGATTCTGGCATTACTGACACCCAATTGTGGCATTCCTGACACCCAATTGTGGCATTACTGACACCCAATTGTGGCATTCCTGACACCCGATTCTGGCATTACTGACACCCAATTGTGGCATTACTGACACCCGATTCTAACATTACTGACACCCGATTCTGGCATTACTGACACCCAATTGTGGCATTACTGACACCCGATTCTGGCATTACTGACACCCAATTCTGGCATTACTGACACCCGATTCTGGCATTACTGACACCCAATTGTGGCATTCCTGACACCCGATTCTGGCATTACTGACACCCGATTCTGGCATTCCTGACACCCGATTCTAACATTACTGACACCCGATTCTGGCATTACTGACACCCGATTCTGGCATTACTGACACCCAATTCTGGCATTACTGACACCCGATTCTAACATTACTGACACCCGATTCTAACATTACTGACACCCGATTCTGGCATTACTGACACCCAATTGTGGCATTACTGACACCCGATTCTGGCATTACTGACACCCAATTCTGGCATTACTGACACCCGATTCTGGCATTACTGACACCCAATTGTGGCATAACTGACACCCGATTCTGGCATTACTGACACCCGATTCTGGCATTACTGACACCCAATTGTGGCATTACTGACACCCGATTCTGGCATTACTGACACCCGATTCTGGCATTACTGACACCCGATTCTGGCATTACTGACACCCGATTCTAACATTACTGACACCCGATTCTAACATTACTGACACCCAATTCCGGCATTCCTGACACCCGATTCTGGCATTCCTGACACCCGATTCTGGCATTCATGACACCCGATTCTGGCATTACTGACACCCAATTGTGGCATAACTGACACCCGATTCTGGCATTACTGACACCCGATTCTGGCATTTCTGACACCCGATTCTGGCATTACTGACACCCAATTCTGGCATTACTGACACCCGATTCTAACATTACTGACACCCGATTCTAACATTACTGACACCCGATTCCGGCATTCCTGACACCCGATTCTGGCATTCCTGACACCCGATTCTGGCATTACTGACACCCGATTCTGGCATTACTGACACCCGATTCTGGCATTACTGACACCCGATTCTGGCATTACTGACACCCGATTCTGGCATTACTGACACCCAATTGTGGCATTACTGACACCCGATTCTAACATTACTGACACCCGATTCTGGCATTACTGACACCCAATTGTGGCATTACTGACACCCGATTCTGGCATTACTGACACCCAATTCTGGCATTACTGACACCCGATTCTGGCATTACTGACACCCAATTGTGGCATAACTGACACCCGATTCTGGCATTACTGACACCCGATTCTGGCATTCCTGACACCCGATTCTAACATTACTGACACCCGATTCTGGCATTACTGACACCCAATTGTGGCATAACTGACACCCGATTCTGGCATTACTGACACCCGATTCTGGCATTCCTGACACCCGATTCTGGCATTCCTGACACCCGATTCTGGCATTCCTGACACCCGATTCTGGCATTACTGACACCCGATTCTGGCATTCCTGACACCCAATTAAATTCAGTTCGACAAATTCGACAACAGAGTTCTATTTTGTCATTAATTTCCCATCGGCGAGACGGCAGAGAACAAAGAACAAAAAATTGGGAATTTAGTTTTTAAATGCCATTCAATCAAATTTCCGTTTTCGCCACTCATCGATGCTGAAATTTTGTTTATTCATCAGAGCACGCAACTTTCTTCCTTGGCTGAGAACCTTCGCCTATCCTCCCAGAATTGTTTCAGTCACGCTTGGGAAAAAAATCAAGGAAAAACACCCTTTGTCTAAGAGTCTATAAAAGAGGACACAATCAATTTTCGCAAGCCTTCTTTGATTTGAAATTCAATTATGCCACCAAAATGCTTTACAGTGCTTTGTCTTCTATTTGCTTCGCTGCTGATAGCTGTCACAGCCTCGTTGTCATGCCAACCAAGCAGCTTCACCGTGCCGGATGTACAGGATTCGTCACTGAAGTACTGCGTCTATGCCTACAACTTCACTGCTGACTTCTGCCAGGCTGTGCGCGCCTGCCACAGCAACGGACAGGTGAGGAACTGATGAAGAGGAAGTGGGCTGGACACTGTAAGTGGTTGGTGGGTTTGAGACAATAGATGAGGCTGTCGCATGCAGGTATTATTATGCGTAACTATTCATGATCACCAGGAGCTAATCAGCAGGCGAGTCTTCGAATCGATGCGCGCTCGGATCAGCGACTTCCTGGTGGATCCGGGCTGGTGGGTCGGACTCACCGACTCTGGCAATGAACGGGACACCAGGAAGGACGGCTGGGTGTGGATTCTTGACGGTCAAGTGACCGGCCCGACAGACAGCGGATTTAACAGCGTTGAGCCGAATAATTACGGAGGAGATCAGGTGTGTGTGCGCTTATAATTGCACGAGCTGGTACCCATTTTACAGCTGGGTGAGCTGAAGCAATGCAGAGTTGAGTGTCTTGCTCAAGGACACAAATCGTTCCTAGTGGGACCTTTCAGTCTCGATTCCGACGTTCCAACCATTAGACTACAGACCCCCAATATAATATTAAATCTAGTTATATTCGTATTTACTCATCTCTAACAAACAAATAATTTCTTAAATCGTTGTCAGGACTGTGTCGTCTCCATGAGCCACAGTCCGTCGTCAGATGCAGGCATTGAGCTACGCGACGCCACCTGTACCGAACTCAACAGCGTCTATTGCTACTCGAATTCGGAGCACAACTCTGCTCCCGCGGACCAGCTTTACCAGCTCCCCAATTCACCCGTCGCAATGTCCACCGGTCGTTTTATTCAGTCCAACGGCAATTCGACTGCCTTCTACAAAGACCTATCTGACGCTACGCGTCCTGTAGCCGCCTGCTGGCAAGAGGCCGCCTCGGTGGCCGGCACTACGGTCAGAAATCGGCTGATGTGCTCGCACAGGTGCCAGAAAATCTTTCCCACCTGTTTGGGCTTCTATTGGCAACCGACTAAGCGAGAGTGCGTGATTATCAAAGGCAACGACTCGATCGTGCTGCTGCCTCATCGCAGCATTGCCGAGCTAATGGACTGGCAGAAATATCTATACTTCTGAATACGATACGATCTAGTTTAGAGTCGAGCGACTGGTGTTAATTTTAAGCTTTATAGATGAATTAAGAATGGAATAATTGTTCTAAGGACATTGTTAATGCAACAACTCAAAATATAAAGGACAATCGAAATGTACCAACACCTATATAGCAAAACTGCAGTCCAACACCGACTGTATAAAAATCAAAACAGAGTTTTTTTGTCATCTTTTCTGTTTCTTTTCTGTCCAGAGTAATAAAAATCAAAGAAAAAGCGTTCAGTAAGTGAAATTACGTCAGAAGGGCACTTACAGAAATTGAAAAAGTCAATTAAAAAGGGACATCAATCAGCACTGAAATGGTAACTGTAGTCTTAAAACGTCATCAGTCTTCAGTCAGAACAGCAGCGGCAGCTCGCAGTTCGCTGTCGCAGTCGCTCAGCGCACCGGAAGCTGCACCTTCCGGCCACTCGGCCAGCCGTCGACCGAATTCGCTCAATCGAACGCGCAGCAAGTCGCATCGGCGCTCCAGTGAGCGACTTTCCCGAGCCAGCGCTTCGCGCGACTGGCGCCGGCGCCGGAGAATGTCGCGCCGAGCTCGAGCTAGAAGCAGCGCGTCAGCCTGATTGCTGGCCTGCTGCTGATGCTGATGGTGATGACAATGATGAAGATGCTTGCGATGCCAGCAGGCGCAGGATTTTCTCGACTGTCGAGCATCGTCAACGCAGAGTCGATGCTGTAGGCGCCGCTGAGCGGACCGACTATCGGCTCGTAGCTCGCTAAGCTGCCGCTCGAGGCGGTGCAGTTCGGCAGATGACGCAACCGTCGCGGAATCGCGCTGGCACGAGCGCCTGTCGGCGGCATTTCGACAAGCCCGTGGCACCGCTTCGGTGTCTTCGCCGTCCTCGTAGCCAGAACCGCCGTCGTCCACTTGAGCTGCTCCCTCGTCGTCCGAGCGCAATCGCTCAGCGATCCGACGCAACGGCGCCTGAAGTTCGCGTTGGACGCGACGAAAATTTCGCCAGGCTTGGTCGTCGGGCCCGGCCGATTGCTCAGGATGTTGATTACGCTTTGGGGACGCTACCAAGGTACGAGTAGCCACCTTCCGCTGCTGGCTACCAAACTCTTTTACAGACGGCCGATCAGTTTTGACAAGCTCCTGCTCACCAACCCTGTCGAGGCCATCAGCCAAGTTGGTGGCCCGACGAAGTGGCTGCTTGGGCAACGGCTTTTCACGCTGTTGTTCGATTTGTCCAGTTGCAGTCTGGCAGGCGTGCTTCAACTGCCAGTCAATAACCTTCCTGCTGGCGCTGCAGACGGCCTTCTCGGTCGTTGTCGCTGTTGGTCTGACGTTAAGTCGTTTGAACAATAGTTGCACCTCTTCCTCCGTAGGCGGAGGTGGCAACGATGGCGGCTGCTGTAGCTTGGAGTTCGACGACTGTTGAGTTAGAACTGGAGGCGTTGAACGAGGTGGTGGCGGCGGCGGGGGCAGCGGAGGTGGCGTCGGTGGCAGTGGAGGTCGCTTTAATCGGTTGCAATCGTCGACTTTATCGTCCAGCTTGTCATCGGTGACATCGGACGGGCGAATCCAGCTGACGTCTGGACGAACTGGGGTGCGCGGCGCGCTGGCTTTGCGCTGGCCGGGAAAGCGCAGCAAGCCGTCGTCCGAGTCGGGCACCGCAGCGGTCCGTCTAACCGTTGACTGTCCCGACGATGTGCCGGTGGCGTTGTGCGCTGGCGTCTCCGTCAGGGGCAGCAGCAGATGCAGCGGACGCTCCGGTGAGCTGACGGTGCAAGGCGGAATTTGCCTCAGATGCACGGCGCTTTGGTGAACCTGACGATGGTGCTCTTGCAACAGCTGGTGATGCTTGTGGCAGCTGGGATCGCCTTGAAGCCACATGCCACTGGTTTGTGTCCTTATGAGTCCTCTCCAGAGTCTGTTTTGTCACCTGTTGTGTTAAACGAATTAGCCATATGTTCGTATACACGTTTGAATGGGAATTTTAGATTATTTTATACATGCAACATGGTGCTTCACCCATTTTTCAATTTTTTATGTCTAAGAACGCATCATGCTAAGACATGTTTGGTTTGGTATGGTAGCTTCGTTGCTTTATCAAGCAGACATGAAGGCCATCATGAAGGCCTTATTAGAGGTAGCTTTTAGCAAAAATGGCAACTTACATACACAGTTCCTACGAATAGGCGTCACGTCACGACAGTCAAAACATTGAAACAAAGTCGTATAATGTCTTCTAATATGTTTTTTCAAGAGTCAGTTTAGTGAGCCAGGTAAGACAGCCAAAAAATAAGCCAATAAAAATGAAGGCTTTATTTCATCCAAGGTTGGCTGAGTTTGTTGTTTCAGGCGGTCAGGCTTTGGGTGTACAATCTAAATGTACATACATGACGCTGGACGAGTCTCACCCTATGCCGCCTCTGATTGGCTGGGCTTTTTTTTAAATTAGCCCTGGCCCCCGAAACCCCCTAACTAACAAGCCCGCTTGTCAAAAAGGAGTTGGGGCTGACTGGGTGCGTGTGAACTTCAAGCGCGTGCATAAAAGCCGGGGGGGGGGTCAAGTCCCGTCGCCGTTATACTGCAGTGTTAAACGAAACAAATAAAATGGTTTTATTACCTAGCCCTGGCTTAATGAACGAATCAAGGTCGCTGTAAGCTCTCTTTCTTAATCGGTGAATACGCAACACGACTGATAAACTGATAAAGAATGAAAAAACACTTACTAATAGTACACCAATACATTTTCCTTTTATTTACTCCTAGATGAGTCGTTAAAAAAAACTTTATTAGTAAAATTAATTAAAGTACATTAAATTGTTTTCTCTCGCGTGAAAGTGAAAGACACTGACAAAACCGACGCTTGTACTTGTACATACGATCGTAGTACTTGCAAGTGTTTTAGTTTTAGTTTAGTCAGTTTAGGGTCATTAAAATCAACAAAGTTAAAGGATGATAGCAAGGCATTAGCTACTTTATTTCAGAGACTAGGGAGGGAATAAGTAATACGTAGATAGTAGTGTCTTATGTATACAAAGAGCCTTGGAAGTAAAATAGAGCAAATATGGCATACAAAAGTCTATTTCCCTATAGACTGAGAGAAACAAGCATGCACACCGACAGTATTGGATAGATGGCCAAGGATTTAAATTTTTGTAATTAAATTACTATGATATTAATTTAATAATTCGATTTCGTATGGATGCGTTAAACAAAATCAAAACATTTCGATAATCTTATTTTTGACGATTCTGACTAATTAGATTGCGCTGAGCTGTGCACCGCATTTGACAGACACTTTGACGACTCATCGGAACAGATGAGCCCGAAAATTGACGAGGTTGCTGAATAAATTGAGAACAATAGACCGAGCTTACTGGCCTAGGAATGACGTGTGGCCCAAAGGTGTCGGACTGGCTCAGAAAGGAGAGCTGAAATTGTTTAAATTGTTGCTGTTTAATTCAAACTGAAACCCGATAATTGCCCCGTAATTCACCCACAAATGAAGCCCTGCAATTCACACGATTGAAGCCTTACACTTCACACAATTGAAGGCTCACAGTTCACACAATTGAAGCCCCCCACAGTTCACACAATTGAAGCCCCCCACAGTTCACACAATTAAAGCCCTACAGTTCACACAATAGAAGCCTCACATTTCACACAATTGAAGCCTCACATTTCGCACAATTGAAGTCTCACAGTTCACACAATTGAAGCCCCCCACAGCTCACACAATTAAAGCCCTACAGTTCACACAATAGAAGCCTCACATTTCACACAATTGAGGCCTCACACTTCACATAATTCAAGTCTCACAGCTCGCACAATTGAAGTCTCACAGTTCACACAATTGAAGCCCCCCACAGTTCGCACAATTGAAGCCCTGCAATTCACACAATTGAAGCCTCAAAATTCACATAATTCAAGTCTCACAGTTCGCACAATTGAAGGCTCGCAGTTTACACAATTAGAACCCCAAAGTTCACACAATTGAAGGCTCGCAGTTTACACAATTAGAACCCCAAAGTTCACACAATTGAAGGCTCGCAGTTTACACAATTAGAACCCCAAAGTTCACACAATTGAAGGCTCGCAGTTTACACAATTAGAACCCCAAAGTTCACACAATTGAAGGCTCGCAGTTACACAATTAGAACCCCAAAGTTCGCACAATTGAAGTCTCACAGTTTACACAATTAGAACCCCAAAGTTCACACAATTGAAGGCTCGCAGTTTACACAATTAGAACCCCAAAGTTCACACAATTGAAGGCTCGCAGTTTACACAATTAGAACCCCAAAGTTCACACAATTGAAGGCTCGCAGTTTACACAATTAGAACCCCAAAGTTCACACAATTGAAGGCTCGCAGTTACACAATTAGAACCCCAAAGTTCACACAATTGAAGGCTCGCAGTTTACACAATTAGAACCCCAAAGTTCACACAATTGAAGGCTCGCAGTTTACACAATAAGAACCCCAAAGTTCACACAATTGAAGGCTCGCAGTTTACACAAGTGAAACATTTTGCCAAATCCTCAGCGACCTTGTTACCAGATAAAACGGTGAGAATATCAACAAGTGGTGCGCACTTCTAAACTCTGTGTTTATATCCGAACCGCGATCACTATGCAGTGTTTTGTTGAGTATAGTGACTGCGCCAATATTTTTAGAAAATGAGCAAAATATTTGCGGTTATATTTAATCAAACTTTTTTTTGAAAATATGAGAAAACTTTATAAACAAGAAGACACGGCAATTACGAGCTATCTGGGCTAGAAAACAAATAAGAGCCATACTCGTTAAGGTGCAAAATTATCGCTGTGCAATTAATCAAACTGCATGTGACTAATCAAAACTCAATAAGGAAATTATTAAAAATAGTTAATTTATTAGGAACCTTTTCGATTGGATAACAGCTTTAACTGTGTCGTTCTCTTAGTTGGGGCAGCTGAAAATTAATTGAACGTACAATTAATAACCCACAGTATTTGTTTTTTTGACAGTACATTTTCCTAAGTCGATTACTGGCAAAGAACTGATGGGGGCTACTGATGGGGGCTACTGATGGGGTGGGCACTGATGGGGGCTACTGATGGGGGGCTACTGATGGGGGCTACTGATAGGGGCTACTGATGGGGTGGGCACTGATGGGGGCTACTGATGGGGGGCTACTGATGGGGGCTACTGATGGGGGGCTACTGATGGAGGGGGCTATTAATGGGGGGCTACTGATGGGGGCTACGGGGCTACTGATGGGGGCTACGGGGCTACTGATGGGGGCTACGGGGCTACTGATGGAGGCTACGGGGCTACTGATGGGGGCTAAGGGGCTACTGATGGGGGGCTACTGATAGGGGGCTACTGATGGGGGGCTACTGATAGGGGGCTACTGATGGGGGGCTACTGATAGGGGGCTACTGATGGGGGGCTACTGATAGGGGGCTACTGATGGGGGCTACTGATAGGGGGCTACTGATGGGGGCTACAGGGCTACTGATAGGGAGCGCTACTCATAGGGGCTCTACATCCATCCATAATTGCTAGAAAATTTTTGCTTGATTCATACGGTCCTGCTGCATTTATTTTTTCCAATATAGATGTAGAATCGATATTTGATCACATTTTTACTGCCATTTCAACAACGATATGTTGTATCGAAAGGTTATTGCTTGCTCACCCGATGAGCCCTAGCTCGACTGTGATTGGTTGGCGCAGTGGATGCTGCTGTAGCAGTTGTCGCAGAATCCGGTTGAGCTGAATTTCTTGAGCCGACAGCTCCATCTGTGATTTGGTGAGGCTTCAGCTGGACCAGCTGAGTAGGCAGAGACTGGTCCAGGTGCGGGGGCGACAGCGAAGCTGCTGCCAAGGGCGGGTGCGCGCCAGGTTGGCCGCCGAAGTGCGACAGGGATCTGTAGGAATTTCCGGGTTTACGTAAACATTTTATGTTTAATCAGTACAAAGGTGTTGGGATTGTGGTGACAGACAGACACTGAAGTGATAAGGTTGTGGTGACAGACAGACACTGAAGTGGTGAGGTTGCGGTGACAGACAGACACTGAAGTGATAAGATTGTGGTGACAGACAGACAATGAAGTGATGAGGTTGTGGTGACAGACAGACACTGAAGTGATGAGGTTGTGGTGACAGACAGACACTGAAGTGGTGAGGTTGTGGTGACAGACAGACACTGAAGTGGTGAGGTTGTGGTGACAGACAGACACTGAAGTGATGAGGTTGTGATGACAGACATACACTGAAGTGGTGAGGTTGTGGTGACAGACATACACTGAAGTGATGAGGTTGTGGTGACAGACAGATACTGAAGTGATGAGGTTGTGGTGACAGACAGACACTGAAGTGGTGAGGTTGTGGTGACAGACAGACACTGAAGTGATGAGGTTGTGGTGACAGACAGACACTGAAGTGATGAGGTTGTGATGACAGACATACACTGAAGTGGTGAGGTTGTGATGACAGACAGACACTGAAGTGGTGAGGTTGTGGTGACAGACATACACTGAAGTGATGAGGTTGTGATGACAGACATACACTGAAGTGGTGAGGTTGTGGTGACAGACAGACACTGAAGTGGTGAGGTTGTGGTGACAGACAGACACTGAAGTGGTGAGGTTGTGGTGACAGACATACACTGAAGTGATGAGGTTGTGATGACAGACATACACTGAAGTGGTGAGGTTGTGATGACAGACAGACACTGAAGTGGTGAGGTTGTGGTGACAGACAGACACTGAAGTGATGAGGTTGTGATGACAGACATACACTGAAGTGATGAGGTTGTGATGACAGACAGACACTGAAGTGATGAGGTTGTGGTGACAGACAGACACTGAAGTGATGAGGTTGTGGTGACAGACAGACACTGAAGTGATGAGGTTGTGGTGACAGACAGATACTGAAGTGATGAGGTTGTGGTGACAGACAGACACTGAAGTAATGAGGTTGTGGTGACAGACAGACACTGAAGTGATGAGGTTGTGGTGACAGACAGACACTGAAGTGATGAGGTTGTGGTGACAGACAGACACTGAAGTGATGAGGTTGTGGTGACAGACAGACACTGAAGTGGTGAGGTTGTGGTGACAGACAGACACTGAAGTGGTGAGGTTGTGGTGACAGACAGACACTGAAGTGATAAGGTTGTGGTGACAGACAGACACTGAAGTGGTGAGGTTGCGGTGACAGACAGACACTGAAGTGATAAGATTGTGGTGACAGACAGACAATGAAGTGATGAGGTTGTGGTGACAGACAGACACTGAAGTGATGAGGTTGTGGTGACAGACAGACACTGAAGTGATGAGGTTGTGGTGACAGACAGACACTGAAGTGATGAGGTTGTGGTGACAGACAGATACTGAAGTGATGAGGTTGTGGTGACAGACATACACTGAAGTGATGAGGTTGTGATGACAGACATACACTGAAGTGGTGAGGTTGTGGTGACAGACAGACACTGAAGTGGTGAGGTTGTGGTGACAGACAGACACTGAAGTGGTGAGGTTGTGGTGACAGACATACACTGAAGTGATGAGGTTGTGATGACAGACATACACTGAAGTGGTGAGGTTGTGATGACAGACAGACACTGAAGTGGTGAGGTTGTGGTGACAGACAGACACTGAAGTGATGAGGTTGTGATGACAGACATACACTGAAGTGATGAGGTTGTGATGACAGACAGACACTGAAGTGGTGAGGTTGTGGTGACAGACAGACACTGAAGTGATGAGGTTGTGATGACAGACAGACACTGAAGTGGTGAGGTTGTGGTGACAGACAGACACTGAAGTGATGAGGTTGTGGTGACAGACATACACTGAAGTGATGAGGTTGTGGTGACAGACAGACACTGAAGTGGTGAGGTTGTGGTGACAGACAGATACTGAAGTGATGAGGTTGTGGTGACAGACAGATACTGAAGTGATAAGGTTGTAGTGACAGACAGACACTGAAGTGATGAGGTTGTGGTAACAGACAGATACTGAAGTGATGAGGTTGTGGTGACATACAGACACTGAAGTAATGAGGTTGTGGTGACAGACAGACACTGAAGTGATGAGGTTCTGGTGACAGACAGACACTGAAGTGATGAGGTTGTGGTGACAGACAGACACTGAAGTGATAAGGTTGTGGTGACAGACAGACACTGAAGTGATGAGGTTGTGGTGACAGACAGATACTGAAGTGATGAGGTTGTGGTGACAGACAGACACTGAAGTGGTGAGGTTGTGGTGACAGACAGACACTGAAGTGATAAGATTGTGGTGACAGACAGACACTGAAGTGATGAGGTTGTGATGACAGACATACACTGAAGTGGTGAGGTTGTGGTGACAGACAGACACTGAAGTGATGAGGTTGTGATGACAGACATACACTGAAGTGGTGAGGTTGTGGTGACAGACATACACTGAAGTGATGAGGTTGTGGTGACAGACAGATACTGAAGTGATGAGGTTGTGGTGACAGACAGACACTGAAGTGGTGAGGTTGTGGTGACAGACAGACACTGAAGTGATGAGGTTGTGGTGACAGACAGACACTGAAGTGGTGAGGTTGTGGTGACAGACAGACACTGAAGTGATGAGGTTGTGGTGACAGACAGACACTGAAGTGATGAGGTTGTGGTGACAGACAGATACTGAAGTGATGAGGTTGTGGTGACAGACAGACACTGAAGTGGTGAGGTTGTGGTGACAGACAGACACTGGAGTGATAAGATTGTGGTGACAGACAGACACTGAAGTGATGAGGTTGTGATGACAGACATACACTGAAGTGGTGAGGTTGTGGTGACAGACAGACACTGAAGTGATGAGGTTGTGATGACAGACATACACTGAAGTGGTGAGGTTGTGGTGACAGACATACACTGAAGTGGTGAGGTTGTGGTGACAGACAGATACTGAAGTGATGAGGTTGTGGTGACAGACAGACACTGAAGTGGTGAGGTTGTGGTGACAGACACTGAAGTGATGAGGTTGTGGTGACAGACAGACACTGAAGTGGTGAGGTTGTGGTGACAGACAGACACTGAAGTGATGAGGTTGTGGTGACAGACAGACACTGAAGTGATAAGATTGTGGTGACAGACAGACAATGAAGTGGTGAGGTTGTGGTGACAGACAGACACTGAAGTGATGAGGTTGTGGTGACAGACAGACACTGAAGTGATAAGGTTGTGGTGACAGACAGACACTGAAGTGATGAGGTTGTGGTGACAGACAGACACTGAAGTGATGAGGTTGTGATGACAGACAGACACTGAAGTGATAAGGTTGTTGTGATCGAAGCCCACTGATGAAGTCATGACAACGAAAGATCAAGATGAGAGAAGGGAAAATGGAGTGACACTGACTGATGTAGATAAGAGGAGTCTTGAAAACTAATACCAAACATTTTCTTAGAAAAACTTCATTGCATACCGACGCCTCTGCAAGATTTTTGAAGGCCGCAGACTTTGCACGGGTCTCACTACAACGAAGCTTTGATTATCTGGCTGCAATTGCTGCCGCGGTTGCTGCTGCTGCTGCCGCTGCTGCTCATCTGCACGGATGTCCTGATGAGTATTTTCATTGGATGCGTTGCTATCGCCAGAATCCGCATCCTCATCTTGACTAGCTAGCAGGTGCTGAAGGCGATAGCGAATCTCTTCTAGCGATGCCAGACCGGGATTGTGCTCCGATGGGATCTCGTCCATGTGCTAGATTTCAGGTTTGACGAGGATAAGAGAAACATCGGTTTCTTAGAAACTATTTAAAATGTTTCTATAGTTTTCGTGCAAAAAAACATTGCTTGCTACTTATATTAGTAGGTCGCGTGCACTGAATGTTTTTTTAGAAAATTTTGATTTTTTTACAGGGACAAATAAATAAATAGTAAATACTAAAGGACTACTGTCAGTAGCTCAACGGCAGTGTTAAAAAGGTAGAAATCAGGAAATTCTATTCATTTTGAACGTAAGGGAATCGTGGACACATTCTGAGAATCTTAGGACGATATAAATCTCTAACAACATGAGTAACACAAATTCTAGGATTGAAATTACATCATCTCTGGATCTCAATGATCGCATGTTGACAATCCACGTCTTTGATATCTGCATTCGTGTTGTGTGTGTGAATTATTAGCTGAATGATGGGTTGACAATATTAAGTGTCTACATGTAAATATAATTACATTTATCTGGTGCATTATACGAACAACTTAATATACGTTGATATAATGTATATAAAACAGGTATACAACAATTTAGCAATTATATTCTGTTCTGGTGCTTCCAACTAAAGACATTATCAATTAGATAAGATGTGATGACGTTAACAGAACTACATTACATAGCAGAGGTTCACGCATAACAATTTCTTTTTTACCAGAAATTGCGGCTGCTGCAGAGCCGGCAAAAGTGAATGCCTTTTCAGCTTAAAGTTCTGCTGACAGAGTTTGTGTTTTGCGGTAGGTTTTTAGTTTGAAAATTTTTAACATTGAAATGATAATTAATTTATCAATCTCCTTACCGAGTAGATGATGTCTCGACCTTGCTCCTGGTTTAGTCGCGAGTGAAGACTGAATATTTTCTGTGGAAGTGATAGCAGTGTTTACGAGTAAAATGCTTTGTTGTCTACTGTTCACCGAATATAAGTAGCATAATGCGCATATTGTTCTGCTTCAAAGTTGAATGTCTTACTCGATTCGCTCGCTCCAGAAGTCGCTCCTCGCTGAAGCACGGAATGCCTTTGTTGGTTCGGCCTTCAAATTTGCTGACAAACAATGGATATTGCTTGATCTTGACGCGGGCGCTGTTGTTACTGGCGTCGTCTGTTGTAGCGGATACGCCACCTCCTTGCAGCTTTGAGCCATTTGCCTATGAATGTTTAAAAGCATTTGTAAAAGGAAATGTACGAGTAACTGAAAATGACCCCTGGGAATCGCGCTGACCGTCTCTACAAGCAACGCGCACTGTAATTGGCCCATTGGCTCAAAGTAGTCACGTGACAATTGCTTCGTCCAAAAGCGGTCGGTGATTCCAAAAGCTACTGCCCAGTTAGAGTGTACATTTCAAGTTTTTGATGCTAAAAATAGAACAGAACCTCTTCCCTCTACTCAGTTTCTATTGGCTCACGCAGTCGCTTTTTAACTTTAGATTTAATCGAAATCCTTTCGGGCCTGTTCATAGAAAAGTACAAACGAAATTTCCGGTTTAATTTCCGTTTTAAATTACGCAAAATTTACTATTAATACTACTTTAAATGAAATTGAGTAACATAATTAAATTACCTGCATTTGGTCCGAAAGAGCTCCCATACTATTTGGATCGTTTTCTCGTCCGGCCTGGAATGACAAGACAAAGCAAGTGGAGTTCATCTTACGCTCGTATAAAGACTGCATATTTTTAAACTAATTTAAACAACAGGAACTAGAAGATTAAGCGTTGAAAGTACATGGTAATATTGAAACTAAGCAAAGACGCACTACGTATATGTAATCATTCTGAAAAAGTGGCATAAATATATAAGTAGCCAAAAAGTCTCACTGTTAAGTAGACTGAACACTAAAGGTGTTTACATAAGATGAAAAAGCGTTGCATAATTATGTATGCAGAATAAAATAATACGAAAAGCGAAAAGCGATAATTATTCAGAGGCCGCTTAATGCACCTGCCCCACCGTTTTAGGCGTTTCTTTTGGCGCCAACGGCTGCGCCGAGATGAAGGACACTCGGCCCTTGTCGATGGCTCCGTTCTGCTGCTGTTGCGTCCTGGCGCGCTGAGTTGCAGCATTTCGATTGATTTTTTGTAAACACGGAACTACAGATAGTCGAAACGTTCTGTCGCTCTATAGGAGCAGCTAGGAAAGCACTGAGAACCGTTCTACCGCATTTTAGACTGAGGAAATTCGTCAAATTAAAAACATGTCGAATGAAAGTTGCAGACATAGCAGACAAACAGACAGACAGACAGACAGACAGACAGACAGACAGACAGACAGACAGACAGACAGACACACAGACACACAGACAGACAGACAGACAGACAGACAGACAGACAGACAGACAGACAGACAGACAGACAGACAGACAGACAGACAGACAGACAGAGAGACAGCCAGACACACAGACAGACGGACAGACAGACAGACAGACAGACAGAAAAACACTAAGACAGACAGAGAGACAGCCAGACACACAGACAGACGGACAGACAGACAGACAGACAGACAGACAGACAGACAGACAGACAGACAGACAGACAGACAGACAGACAGACAGACAGAGAGACAGCCAGACACACAGACAGACGGACAGACAGACAGACAGACAGACAGAAAAACACTAAGACAGACAGAGAGACAGCCAGACACACAGACAGACGGACAGACAGACAGACAGACAGACAGACAGACAGACAGACAGACAGACAGACAGACAGACAGACAGACAGACAGACAGACAGACAGACAGACAGACAGACAGACAGACAGACAGACAGACAGACAGACAGACAGACAGACAGACAGACAGACAGACAGACAGACAGACAGACAGACAGACAGACAGACAGACAGACAGACAGACAGACAGACAGACAGACAGACAGACAGACAGACAGACAGACAGACAGACAGACAGACAGACAGACAGACAGACAGACAGACAGACAGACAGACAGACAGACAGACAGACAGACAGACAGACAGACAGACACAGACAGGCAGGCAGGCAGGCAGGCAGGCAGACGGCAGAGAGATGGGTAGCTGTACATCACAGGTAGTCGATCAAAAAACACGAGTAATGCAGTTTCACAGCACAGCAGATATCTTGCAGCAGCTTAAGGACTCACTTCGAATTCTTTGGCGTCGCGCTTCTTGCCGATTCCGCCGCTTGAGTCCTTTTTCTTCACCTTCCGTTTGCGCTTCTTCATTGAGTCCTGCGGCGGCAACGGCGCCATTTCGGGCTCCGATTCTGAGTCCGAATCGCTCGAACTTGAAGAGTTAAAGAGGATTGGGATAGGTGTAAAACAGCTGTTTTTTAGATTCTGCAGTATAATCTTGCCTCTACATTTCTACCCCTCTACCCTGGCTCTCTATCCCTACCCCTCTATCCCTACTCCTTTATCCCTGCCCCTCTATCCCCTCTATCCCTACCCCAGCCTCCCGAACTCACTCGGACTCGTCGGCATTGACAATGTTGAGCTGCCGAATCACGCTGCTGCAGTCATCCATGGACTTCAAAGCCAGCAGCTCCATCAGTTGGCTTGAATTGATTCGACCGAGACTTCGCTTTGCGGCTGGGGCCTTGCCGCCTCCGCTAATGGCCAACCGAAGCGTCTCAATTAGAGCCGGCTTATCCTTCTTGGACTCCGGAGTGGCATCTGTTGAAAGTTGAGTGACAGTGAACAGATGTGACAGGTGTGTAAACGGGTGTCAGTTGTAATAATGAAAAGTTTAGCGCGAGTGTGGAAAGAATAGAGAAAAATGCGATTCTTACCTTCATCATCTTGTCTCTTAGGTTCGGTCGCAGAGGGCAAAAATGAGTCACAACTCAAGCCTTTATCTCCCATCAGTCCTAACAACAGGTGCAAGGTCATGTCAATTACAAGGCTGCATTGGCGCACTGAGTCCTCTTTCACCTGCTTGTATTGCCACAGTGCGCTGGCCAATGAGTGACCCATCGACTCGAGGTCGTTAGTGTTGAAGTGACGGCAGTCAGACCTGCACGGTGCAAAGTTGTTTTGCGTTTCGATTTTAAATATTGTCTCCAGCTACGAGTTTTGCCCTACTGCCCCGATCCTTTATTTTGCTCAGCGGGGAGCCCTCACCCACACCCCTCTCTCCCCCAATTCTTCATTCTGCACCAGGGAGCCCTCACTCACACCCCTATCTCTCCCCGATTCTTCATTCTGCACAGCAGTGAGCCCTCACTCACACCCCTCTCTCCCCCGATTCTTCATTCTGCACAGCGGGGAGCCCTCACTCGCACCCCTCTCTCCCCCGATTCTTCATTCTGCACAGTGGGGAGCCCTCACCCACACCCCTCTCTCCCCCGATTCATCCTTCTGTCTAGCGGAAGCCCTCACTCGCACCCCTCTCTCCCCGATTCTTCATTCCGCACAATAGTACGCATTAACCCTCACTTCCTGTTTGATTGGCCAACCCATGGCGACTTACATAGAGGCGCTAGTTCCGCTAAAAGTCGCTTCCATAGTAAAGGAATTTTCAATTCCAAACTGTCGCCACATGACCACTCGACCAGTGGCTTCTTTGCACTTTCTTATGTTGAATTTGCAGCCTCGATAGGAGAATAATTGCGGAGAGCAGCGCGAAACCAGCCAAGGGAAAAGTCGCTCTTTGAGAAAGCCCTCGGGATTAATTTTCAAGCGAACCGAGTTCACCTTTAGAAAGGAAAGTCAGGTAATTTAATGGTTTGGTGAATATACATCGGAGCGAAGCGGGCGTAGATTGGAGTAGGGTGGGTTTCGATTGGAGTGGGGTGGGTGTAGATTGGACTGAGGTGGGTGTAGATAGGAGTGGGGTGGGTGTAGATTGGAGTGGGGTGGGTGTAGATAGGAGTGGGGGTGGGTGTAGATAGGAGTGGGGTGGGTATAGATGAGGTGGTCTCTCACCTGATCAGCGTCGACGCCACGGTACTGAGAGTCGCAGCCGTACATGAACACGTTCGACTTGCGCGAATGACCGTGAAAATCGCAGTAGAGAATAACAGGTCGCTCTTGTTGCAACCTCTCAAGCATTCGTTTCGTGTGATACACAGTAGGAAATGCTTCCGGTCTAGGATGTCGATAATTTCGATTGAGATCTCGCGCGGCCAACGAGGTTCGATAATTACCAACGATTACTCCGTCTGGGTTCAGCATCGGCACGAGCTGGAATATTGGGGATCTAAGGTTAATGATCGTCTACGTACTTTCTGCATCATTTCCCGTCAGTCAGTTGCTTAGTCTCCCATGGCCAAGGAATTTAAAAGCCAATGAGCGCTCGATTTAGCTGTACATTCATTTCACTAGCCAGTCTCTTATTGGCCAACTCTCTCAACCAATCAGCACTCGGTTTGGCTATACATTCATTTCACTAGCCAGTTTCTTATTGGCCAACTCTCTCAGCCAATCAGCACTCGGTTTGGCTATACATTCATTTCATTAGCCAGTTTCTTATTGGCCAACTCTCTCTTGGCCAATCAGAAGCTTTTATCGGTCTTTAAGGATAGCAAAAGCAGTTAATTCGAATACCCCACCTTGAAGACGAAGTGCTTTCTCAGACAGCAGGCTGTGGCACTGTCGCCAGTCAGGAAATCTACGAGGCCCTTCATCATCCAGCTGCTGTTGGATTCGCCGGGATGAACTCGAGCTGTCACCACCACGCCGGGCTTGCTATGGGAGTTGCGTCTCGACTCGGCATCTGCTCGGCAAGAATTAAATGTAGCATTAAAGTACCCAAGTACGATTGATCGCTTTCTTAACATGAATCCTAGCAGTGCTACTTAATGAAAACTGGTTTGGTCTTGCCACTTAGTCTCACCGGATTCGTCGGTGACAGTAAGAAGAAAGCAGGAATTTCCAGCCCTGGTCTGGCAGAGCACCTCCTCTTTGATGAATCTGCTTCGGCTCTGATCAGATTGCAGAGCGATCAGGTCAGCGCGCAGGTCCGAGTAGGTGTAGGGATAGCTGTGGGCCACGTAGCAGCTGTCCTCCGGGTGCGGGAACTCCTGCGGAGAGTGAGGTGCGCTTGGATACTGACTGAATGACTAACTGACTAACTAACTAACTAACTAACTAACTAACTAACTAACTAACTAACTAACTAACTAACTAACTAACTAACTAACTAACTAACTGACTAACTAACTAACTAACTAACTAACTAACTAACTAACTGACTAACTAACTGACTAACTGACTAACTAACTGACTAACTAACTAACTAACTAACTAACTGACTAACTGACTAACTAACTGACTAACTAACTAACTAACTAACTAACTAACTAACTAACTAACTAACTAACTAACTAACTAACTGACTAACTAGCTAACTAACTAACTAACTAACTAACTAACTAACTAACTAACTAACTAACTGACTAACTAACTGACTAACTGACTAACTAACTGACTAACTAACTAACTAACTAACTAACTGACTAACTGACTAACTAACTGACTAACTAACTAACTAACTAACTAACTAACTAACTAACTAACTAACTAACTAACTAACTAACTGACTAACTAGCTAACTAACTAACTAACTAGCTAACTAACTAACTAACTAACTAACTAACTGACTGACTAACTAACTAACTAACTAACTAACTAACTAACTAACTAACTAACTAACTAACTAACTATCAAACTAACTGACTAACTAACTAAATAACCAACTGACCATCTGCCACTCCAGCTGGTAGTAGACCATATCCCTGTGCAGCAGAGCAGACTGCAGCCGTGTGACATTTCTAGAATACCGGATGTGATGGCCTCTCCGGTGCCAGCCAACACTATCAGTGGCTGCCAGCTTCTCCGAGTAGAGTAGCGGCTTCATCCCCTCGCCATACAGGCTGGTAGGTTTCAGCAGGTTCAGTATGACGAATTTGTACACGATTTGAGGTTGAGCGTTGTGCACTTTAAAGTAGAACCATTGGGTGTGCCGCTTCGTGTACAGGTCAGTCCGCAGCACCAGTTCGTATTCAAACATGCCGCTGAAAATCGAAAGTGGGTTGAATGGGTTCTCAATAATGGGATTCTGACTCGTCCTAATGATACATCATTAGCCAGTCCCTCGACCCCTGATTGGTCTGTCCCTCTGTCCCTGACTGACCTGTGCCTCTAACTCTGATTGTTCAGTCCCTCTACCCATGATTGGTCAGTCCCTCTACCCCTGATTGGTCATTCCATCTACCCCCGATTGCTCAGTCCCTCTACCCCTGATTGGTCAGTCCCTCTACCCCTGATTGGTCAGTCCCTCCAACCCCCTATTGGGCCACCGATTATCCGCAGTCGAAACTTACACTCGACGAGCTTGTCTTAAATTTCCCGACTCAAATCGGGACTCAAACACCAGCGAGGGGCTTAATCCTTCGGACACGGGCGAAGGTGTGTAGTGCCTCGGACACTTCTCGCTATCGTAGACAATTTGCACACCGCGCCATCTCCCAGTGTACTGCGTAGTTTGATTGTCTACTGTCAGTAGTGGCTCGCAGCCTGCGCAAAGTCAAGTTTAATGACAAATAAAAAATAAGACATTGTTATAGTTCGTATACAAAGGTCATCAAGCGCTTATGTACTGATTGCAATGGTCTGATGGTCAACCTGTCCGAGTTGTCCGTGGATGCTTCATTAAGAATAAAGAATATTTAAATTTCACTTATTGCCTAGCAGAGGTCCCGTTAGTTTCTCTAACCCTCTCTGTAGCCCAAGTCTGATCTGATTGGCCAGCAGAGGTCCCGTCAGTCTCTCTAACCCTCTCTGTAGCCCAAGTCTGATCTGATTGGCTAGCAAAATCCCAGTCAGTCTCTCTAACCCTCTCTGTAGCCCAAGTCTGATCTGATTGGCCAGCAGAGGTCCCGTCAGTCTCTCTAACCCTCTCTGTAGCCCAAGTCTGATCTGATTGGCTAGCAAAATCCCAGTCAGTCTCTCTAACCCTCTCTGTAGCCTAAGTCTGATCTGATTGGCCAGCAGAGGTCCTGTCAGTCTCTCTAACCCTCTCTGTAGCCCAAGTCTGATCTGATTGGCTAGCAGAGGCCCATTCTGTCTCTGTAGCTCTCTCTGTTCTGTAGTTATGCATAATGACAATACAGTATACTAGTAGATTCTGGAGTTCCAGACATATTCAACAAACTATTAACAGCATAAAGTTAATCTTTATATTTGACTGTATTTTTCCTACTACAGATATAAGACTACTTCATGACTACGACGAATTTTTTCAAGCGAGTCGTTAGTCAGTTCTTGTTGCCAATGGCAACCATCGGCACTCACTGCTATACTCTCTGGACAAGTTGAGAGCCAAGAAGGAAACGATCCACAATAACAATGTCTGGCTTAAAGAGTCTCTCAGCTGTTTAAAGATGAGTTTGCTTAGAAAAATCCTACCTGTATAGCGTTGCATAGTGTCCCAGGCTGGGCCTTTGTTAAACTCCTCAGTTGGATGCAAAAGAAGTGCTCATACTTCCTGTGCTCTCCGTGAATCTTTCCATATAGCTAATTTCTAATATGCTACTTCTCTCTTAAGGTTTGATTAAATACAGTGATATTGTGAATTCACAGAGTTGAATCACTGCGATCTCGTGAATTCACAGAGTTGAATTACTGCAATCTCGTGAATTCACAGAGTTGAATCACTGCGATCTCGTGAATTCACAGAGTTGAATCACTGCGATCTCGTGAATTCACAGAGTTGAATCACTGCAATCTCGTGAATTCACAGAGTTGAATCACTGCAATCTCGTGTATTCACTAAGTTGAATCACAGCGATCTCGTGTATTCACAGAGTTGAATCACTGCAATCTCGTGAATTCACAGAGTTGAATCACAGCAATCTCGTGTATTCACTGAGTTGAATCACTGCGATCTCGTGAATTCACAGAGTTGAATCACTGCGATCTCGTGTATTCACAGAGTTGAATCACTGCGATCTCGTGAATTCACAGAGTTGAATCACTGTGACAGCATGAATTTTCGGATGAGTCACTAGTGAATCGCGTGAATTTTAGTAGCTAACTACCGGATGTGAAATAAGCGTCTGTTTTTGTGGCTTTACTAAGAAAAAGCTTATTATGGGCATTTTCAACATCATAGCAGAAAAAGAATTCTCAAATATGCAACTCAATGCGTTTTCATCCGAGCTTTTGAATGCTTATTTAATACGCTAGTGTTTTTCCTGACTGTTGCTTATTCTAAGAGCGTAATTTACCTTTCCATAGAAATATTTCGCCTTACTTTTCTGTCTGCTATGAGGTGAGTCGAAAGAAGCATATGGAGAGGCATTTTGACAGTCAGACTGTCAGACAAATTATGAATAATGAGCGCAGTTTGTGCTTATATTATACGTCTCTCCCCAGCTTCTAGGCAAAGTTCGTTTTGCTTATGGTGAAGTTAATTTAGACTGTGCAAAATGTGTGATAATTGCATTTATAATTGCATTCTTTATTGAGAGAACAGTCACAGAGCGACTTCAAGATCACAGTGAAATCCGGCAAGATCAAAGTGGCATCTTTAAATTGCCGGCAAGATCAAAGCGGCATCTATAAATTGCCATCAAGATCAAAGCGGCATCTATAAATTGCCAGCAAGATCAAAGCGGCATCTATAAATTGCCAGCAAGATCAAAGCGGCATCTATAAATTGCCAGCAAGATCAAAGCGGTATCAGTAAATTGCCGGCAAGATCAAAGCAGTATCAGTAAATTGCCGGCAAGATCAAAGCGGTATCAGTAAATTGCCGGCAAGATCAAAGCGCATCTTTAAATTGCCGGCAAGATCAAAGTGGTATCTTTAAATTGGCACCAAGACTTAATTGACATTATTACTCAAGATCAATAATGACTTCTATTTTTCATTTTGAACAGCAGGATCTAAGGTTATTTAGGCACATCAACTCGTTGAAACTTAAAAAAGTGTTCTCAATCATATACAATAAAATACTTCATACTGAATATACCGTGTCGGAACGTGAAAAATCTAGCAAAACCATTGCCCAGGACGCCAGTGCAGTGCAAGGAGTACTGAAAAAAACTCTACTAAAACTGCTTTATTTACCTGCTTTTCGGCAAACACTTTTCCGAAACGGCCCAGTCGATAAGGCAGCTCCGCGCACTGATGAAGCCAAAAGATTTCGTGCGTTTATAGCATTTTGATCAACTCGAGCGGTGGTAACAGGATAGGTTGACTAATATCGCTTGATAAGAGGCTCTCGTGATAAAATCTTTTTTTCAATACAAAAATTGCTCACATCAAGAAGTACTTCAATTGTTTAGAAATCCGCGTTTACTATTAATAAAAATCAATGACAAAAATGCGAGTGGGCAGAAAAGGGGCTCGAAAATACTTTCCGCACAAATTTGACTGTCAACTTTCTTTAGTACGCTACTAAA
Source organism: Macrostomum lignano (assembly GCA_002269645.1). Classification (NCBI taxonomy): domain Eukaryota; kingdom Metazoa; phylum Platyhelminthes; family Macrostomidae; genus Macrostomum; species Macrostomum lignano. Next base: position 423,798 of record NIVC01000083.1, on the reverse strand, counting down.
ATAAGTAGGAAAATGCGGGTGCGTAGTCAGGATCAATCGTTGGAAGCGCCATTTAATTTTGAGGGAGGCGCCACTTTTATTTTAAGGAAGGCACCAGTTCATTTTGCGGAAGGCGCCATTTTATTTTGAGGGAGGCGCCAGTTCATTTTGAGCGAGGCGCCAGTTCATTTTGAGGGAGGCGCCAGTTCATTTTGAGGGAGGTGCCATTTCATTTTGAGCGAGGCGCCATTTCATTTTGAGCGAGGCGCCAGTTCATTTCATTATTCAGAACTCACCAGGATTTCTCAGAGGCAGCAGTAGCGGCTCGAACTCAGGCGACGGCAGCCGTCGATGCCGCGGGGTCGGATGGCAGGGGCCGAAGTCGCGCGGCCAGAAGGGGCCGTGCGAGTCTCTCACCAAGCCGTACTGGTCCCGGTAGCGCCCGTCAGCTTGGCGCGTCAGCACAGAGCCGTCTGGCAAGCGACCGCCGATGATGCAACCGACGCCGGCGCCACCGCCTCCGCCGCTGCAGGCCTGTCGAAATCCATCTCTGGTGAAGTTTCTAAACAGCAGGATTCGCTCGTCAATCGTAAGGTCGCCAAAGTGCCGCATCGCCTCCAGGCCTTGGCGCAGCGGCTGACCGGAAGTGACATCGGAAGTGGAAGAATTCCGCCGCTGACGCTGCTGCGGCGAAGTCCACAAAGCTGCCCCAGTACCTGTCAGCTGACCGGACGCCGATATCATCGGCAGCGCATCGACATCGTCGCCGCCAAAGTCATCGAAGCCCTCGTCGAGATTGTCGACGTTGCGTCGCGGCTGCTGCAGCTGGACGAGAGGCCGGAACTGACGCCGGTTGCGGCTGTCGGAGTCGCTCGATTCTTGAAATCTGACGAACCGGCTTGAGGCGACGGTCGCCGGTCCGCGAAGTGCAAAGTCTGTGCCGCTCCAGTAATCGAAATCGTCGGTTTCTGGCAGCTGCGGGTCCAGCGGCGGTCGCCGATCGTCGGCGACGCAGAATCTGGGAGCGCCAACTGGCGCCGGCGCCGCGGCCACGGCAGCAGCGGCGGCGGCGCTGCGCAGCTGGCTGAGCTCGAGCTCGCGCTGCTCCGCTGCCCGGACGCGGGCCAGCTCGCGCTGCCGGCGTTGCCGCTCGGCCGGCGGCGTGTCGAGCGCCTCCCGGACTCGACGGCTGATCTCGGCTTCGAGCTCGAGGCGCAACTGTTCGCGCCATTCGGGATTGCCTGACAATAAGGGGGAAAGCGGCGGATGAGCCCCCCTGACACCTGACTTTGGTGCCATCTGATACCTGAATTCGGCGC